>JAWPHD010005165.1:0-169400 GCA_037043455.1 Cyrtodaria siliqua
TTTCGCACGGCATTTTGACTATTTGTTGTCTTTTCGCTTGGCGTTATTTCGCCCGGCGTTTTTTCGTTATTTCGCTTGGCGTCTTTTTGCTCGGCGTTATTTCGTTATTTCGCCCGGCGTTTTTTCGTCTTTTCGTTATTTCGCTCGGCGGTTTTTCGTCTGTTCGTTATTTCGCCCGGCGTCTTTTCTCCCGGCGTTATTTCACTAGGCGTTATTTCGCGGCGAAATAACGAAAAGACTCGATGGCACATATCAGCCACCATATTTACATGTGCTATTGAGTCATGCACTATAAATGACAGGCCTGTATAGCTGGTGTATTTGATAAGACAGACCGTCAATCTCTCCCTACCAGGATAGGGAATGTTGCCCCTTTAACATAGTGAATACGAATTAAATTATTTTCTCACATTATTATTAAGCAAAGTTATATAAATGCGTTGTCTGCTTATATGTTTTACATGCGCAATCATGGTTAGTGCACGAGGCGTATCATGTGGAGTTTAAATACTGGTCATCATTCAAGTTCTGGAAGAAGAAAACTATGATTTTCAGAGAAAGAAACTGGAGCCTTTTGTGTTTTTTAAATGCATTTATTTTGATTATTTTTTTCATTTACGTGAAAACCAACAGTGTACGTGAAAACCAACAGTGTTTTCAGACACTTGTCTTAATATGTAATTAAAATAAATTGAGTACTATTTTAGTTTCTCGTTGTTTTTTATAAATTCACTCAAATGTAGTGAGAGAATTTAATGACGTTACTTGCAGAATGAATACATGATATTGTCATCCATCATCCTAACCTTACAAATAATTGTTATTAATTCACGGCATAAACTTGTTCAGGAATTTCAAACCATATGCTCACTTACAACTAACATAATAAACTCCGAACACCATGAACCATATTCTCACTTACTACTAAACTAATAAACTCCAAACATCATGAACCAAATGGTGACTTACTACTAAAATAATAAACTCCAAACTCCATGAACCATATACTCACTTACTACTAAAATAATAAACTCCGAACACCATAAACAATATGCTCACTTACTACTAAAATAAGAAACTCCAAACTCCATGAACCATATTCTTACTTACTACTAAAATAATAAACTCCAAACACCATGAACCATATACTCATTTACTGCTAAACTAATAAACTCCAAACACCATGAACCATATACTCATTTACTGCTAAACTAATAAACTCCAAACACCATGAACCATATGCTCACTTACTGCTAATCTAATAAACTCCAAACACCATAAACACTGAAATATGTTTATATTGCTGTTTTCAGTTATGTAGATATATGTTTATCAACAATTAAGAAGTATAGTTTTATCAAAATAGTGAAGACTAATGGTTCATTTTTAAATATGTGACAATTAATTACCACTTATATGTACTTGTATGCGTTATAAACAGACGACAATATATATATTATGCACAAAAGTAAATACATTTGTACTTACGAGCATAAGGAATGACAATACATAGCGATACAAAATACACACGGACAATATTTCCAAACATGTTCACATGTTCCCCTTCCCACAACTGGTGTGAATAAAATTACAAAGTTGTGTCTTAATCCGGTATAGCTTCACTAATGAGGAAGAGGAAGTTTAACGAACGTGATTGGTTGAGGAAACGTTGTATTTGTAAAGCAGCCTAACTTCAATGTTGAATGAAATTATCACTCTTGCCGGTACTCAGTCATTGTTGTCAATATACTTTATTTATTCAAGGATAAAATCAATGATGATTATTAAAATGTAAAACCTTTTTCTACACTATGATAGAAAATATTATAGATGTGATACATGTATGTATATCTGATTGGTAGAAAGTATGTATGTTGTATATCGGTATGTCTTGCCGTGCCTTATGCTCGCTCGTAAGTAGATGCATTATGTTAAAGTATAAGCCTTGATTTTTGTGGCAACTAATGAATGGATGACATTGTTTTAGCAATATATATTTTTTTAATTTCTTATGATAAATGTTATTATTCATATATCTAAACCACTTGTGAAATGTATCCTGGTTCTAGAGGTCAAGCAACCTGTGAAATATATCCTGGTTTTAGAGGTGATGCAACGTGTGAAATGTATCCTGGTTCTAGATGTCAAGCAACGTGTGAATGTATCCTGGTTCTAGAGGTCAAGCAACGTCTGCATAGAGAGTTTATTTAATATATTTATTTAATCGATTCCATAAGAAGATAGAGTATATTAATTTAGTACGTTAGTTTAACTATTTTGAACCATTTGCAAATATTCGTTGTTCGATATATTTAAAGTTAAATACCAAACGTTCAGCATTTAAAAAAAATGAAACATATAGGGAGAAGAGGCAATGTATTACAACTTGAAACAATACCAAGATTATTTTAAAGGGGTTGATGCACTATTTTCAAACTGATTTATTTAAAATAGCTCTTACAATCTTGAAAAAGGCTGAGAGAATTATCAAATGCTATGAAAAATAAAGGAGATATGACCTATTGAAAATTTGCAAAAAAACATAAATGGAGGCGACCATCTTGAAACGATGACATCTTTCATCGCGCCTTTTTACCATATATGGCATATTAACAAAATATGTTTTAAAGCAAAGAAAATCCGTGCAAATTAATTAACAATAAACATATAGATGTAAAATGTATAAATTGTTTGATTATTTTTCATTTGCAGTGATTTCTTTAAAATAAAGCTTGTTTGAAAATAGTGCATCAACCCCTTTAATATAAACATAATTATGAATAATGCATACAAAGATAAATTACGTGCTATGTAACAATCGGACGGCACATCGATAACCCGTTTGAGACATATGTTTTGATATGGTCTCTCCGTGCTAGAGTTATTATTTACTGAACCCTTGGGATTGAACTTGTCAAAGGTATTTTATGTATAAGGTTTCACGTCACTTGGTGGAATCGGAAACCGTTTACTTAAGATATTATGCACACAAAAATTCGCATTAACCCTGGCAAAGGACAGAACAAATCCAACAAGGTCCATAACTCTTCTTAAAATTAGTAAATTGTAACGTCATCAGGTCTTGATTCAGTAGTTTAATATTTCATATATGCATATTGCTTTCATTCACTGACATGAGCCAGGGAAAATGCGAATTTCTTGTGTTTTTAAATGACGTCAGTATAGTATAGAAGTCAGGTTATGACTATGTGTACTTGTCACAACAGAGTTCTTAAATTACTTTATTACGATAATAAACGTTTACAAAGACTTCTTCGAAGTTTAGGATATTGAAAGCTCTAATAAAGAAGCTTTTCAAATTTACAAAGTTTGCGGCTATTAAAGTCCTCAACACTACTTCGAGCGCTAGCAAAAACGAATAAGTCGAGAAATACAAACTCTATAGGAAGTCGCTCGGAGAACATCCAAGTCTAAGAGAGGACTCTTAGTTGAGTTAAAGCACTTTAGGAATGATAGCACATGTATTAAACAAAGTAAAAAAGAAAGGGATGTCAATCTTCAGTATAATATGCAGATGCCAAAGGTGTCTTTAAAGGCCCCGATGACATTTGCCTGAGTATCCGGTGAAAAACACAAGATGAAATCTCTTTCATAGCAATATAAAATCAAATCTACGACAAGCGGAGATCAGTTAAAAGCCATAGGGATATCAACAATGTATCTTTAATTGGTAGTTTCAAACCTCGCGAAAACATTATCTAATAGAAAAAGTGCTTTGTCTGTAATCTTGTCTTGTCGTGCCCTCATTGGTTATTCTCCTGTTGCTCTGGCTTCTGCCAAGTCATTGAGTACCTTCTTTTTGGATTTCTATGCTATTGTTGTTTTGTATTTATGTATACACGGGCATCTTTGTGTTTTACTTATATTGCCCATTAATGCTGTCTTGTTGGTTAGAGAATAGTTCAAGGCGGGGATTTCTTTATTTACACTGTCCCGTTTTATTGGGATGTCAGTAGGGTAAGTGTGAGGTTTTGTGCACCCTAGAACCTGGTTTAAACCCTCAGCGGCCTTTTGTGCCACTGACCGTTCCAATGCGGTAGCCCTATTGTCAACCATTTTTGTGTTTGTGACGTCATATGCCTGTATTCCTTATTAACATTGCCATTCATGTTTGTCGTTTTGCGTGTTTTTGGGTTTACTGTGTTCTGTGAAAGCTGCATTTCCTGTTCAACTTTTCTATATATTTTTGTAACTGTCCAAACTATCGTTAGTATAAAACGCCTTAATATTGTTGCAAACGTTGTTTTGAATAAGGACAATGATCGTGTCTCTGAAAAGAGTTCGTGTGACGCTTATTGCATTCCTTTTCAAGAAAGTAATAATGATCAAAGTATATTACTCCAAGACTTGTCATAGGCTTTAGCACAATACTGTTTTACGTGATCTGCAACGGCAGTAAGACAGAAACGTTAAACGTTTGGAGATGTTTGTTGTGGTGCAGACACAATAAATAGAAAGAACGAGGGCTTTATAAGGCTGTTTGTGTAATTTAGAAATCGAGTAAATAGTTGAAAGTTTGTTTTGCTTTTCGTCTACTCCAGCTTTGAACATATTTTATTGAGTTATATACACGCACAAACCTTTGCAAAGGTTAATCATCATAACCCTGATCTACTTTTAAAAGCATTTTCAGAACTCCTCTGCGACAAGGTATGTCACAAGATAAGTCACAGCGGGAATTCAATGGTGACGATATGTACAGACTTCTTAAGATCATTGGTCATTTCATTCATACAATAAGTGTTAAACTTGTTTACACATATATCAGAAGAGACTATGACCCTATCATTCTTTACTTTACTTTACTTTACTTTACTTTATTTCAAACTGCCTAATTTCACAAATCAGTGAACAGATAAAGCAAATTACAGCAATAACATACATGTATAAATACATAACACAATGACGGAAATAATAGGAAACGACTATTTACATAGTATTAATGATAGTTGAGAAAAATAGTACAAGAGTCAAAAAAATTACATTCCCTTTAACTATATTAATTTTTACATTTATTCTTTTTTTAACAGTTCAGATACTTATTTTACAGAAAGTCATCTGTTTTGATTCATAATTTATATAGATTTAACAGTTTTATTAAGTCTGTTTTTATGTACTTAGATATTTATATATAGACATTTACCTATATATAACTGTTAATGGCTAATGTTGTAAAATTATATATGTAATACTACAATAGTGATTACATGTTATGTAAAGACAACAATTTAATAGTAGTTGAATATACAACAACAACAAAACCTTAACTAGTGCTCATACTTGTAGATATTGAACAAATCGCCTAAAACACCTTTCCGAATATTGAAAGCTGTGTCTACGACGCTCAATAATATAAATAGTATACGACAAGACATTGAGCGCAGTCTTTAGTTGAAATAGGATCGAAACTTAACGAAATACACTAAAGACTGTGTTCTATTATCGGTATACTAATTATCAAATATATATAATAAAAAAATTATCACAAATAACAAGGTTGTATTGGTACATATATTTACACATATATTTACACTCAGAGTTGTTTTTTATTATTTAAATACATACACCAGAAATTATCAGTCTATCCCTTTAAAATAATCTGTTATTTTACTACAGAATACACTCAGTTTATTTATTTTACATTTATTTTCATTTGTGAACAATTTTATGAATTTCGGCATGTTTGGTCGTGAGTAAAAATATTTGTTAATATACTTTTTTCTATCATTATGAAATAACGGGCATACTAAAACAAAATGAAACTCATCCCCAAGATCATTACATTGGGTGCATTTTCTGTCAGATGTTGGGATATTCCTCCATCTTCCGACCTCTATTGGTAACCTGTGATTTCTTGTTAAAAATGCTATAAGCTTCTTACAGTTTAAAACTGTTAATGCTTTAATATAAAAACTTTGTTTAAAACTAGTTTTCAAATATTTGTAGATGTTTGTGTCCGAAGTACGACCAAGCTCGGAATGCCAATTTTGGATGAAGATATCTTTAAGTTTTTGGCTGAACGATTTAACGAACCACTTTCCATTTAAAAAGTCCTGGCTGTACCAAATTCCGGAAAAGCCAGACGTGCATAACATGTGTTTAATATTTTCTATCCAAGTAGACTTGACGGGATCCGAATAATGTAGTTCTCTTATCAAAATATATAATTTTGAAGAGAGTTTCGTTGTACTGTCACTACTGATATTTTCTATTAATCTTGTCCAGTAGGCAACTGTCCTCTTATTAATATCAATATATAACGGGGTAATGCCAAGTTCTCCATAAATCATGTATGATGGAGTAGCCTTTTTCATATTAAAGATATACTTGTAAAATTTTAGCTGTACTCTTTCTAATATATCTATTTTTCCACTACCCCACACTTCACTAGCGTACAAAAGTATAGGTTTTATAGTTTTTTCAAAAAGGTCAATTTGTATATCATACGGAAGTGATAATCATTTAATCTTTCTCAGCAAAGAGAACATGGCTTTATTAGCTTGTTCTGAAATATACTTTTTTGCATTATTAAAGGAACCACTTCTAGAAAAGTATATACCTAAATATTTATATTGATCAACAATTTCTACGTTTTCGTTTCCTGTTTTATATACAGTATTTCTTAATCTTCGCCCCTTACTGAAAATCAGTATTTTTGTTTTGTTTACATTAATATTAAGCTTCCACGTTTCGCAATAATCTTTAAATATATCAAGGGCAGTTTGAAGTCCGTGTTCGTTATCACTATAAATCACGGTATCGTCTGCATATAAAAGTATAAACAATTTTAAAAATATCTGGGTTTCATCTATTACAATGTCTCTATTAATGCCATCTACCCCTCTACTGTTAAGATAGACTTCAAGGTCATTCAAAAATAAACTAAATACAAATGGGGAAAGATTTTCACCTTGTCTTACGCCGACATGACAGTTAAAATAGGGATAATTCCCCTCATTCGTTACAACTTTTGATTTTATATTATTATACAAGTTATGTATAACTTTAAAGCATTTTCCATTTATGTTCTCATTTCTTAATTTCTGCCAAAGACCAATTCTCCAAACAGAGTCAAATGCTTGTTTAAAGTCTATAAAACAACAGAATAACTTCTTTTTGTCTGATTGTACAATGTCTATTAAACATTTGAGAATAAATAAATTGTCAACAGTAGAAAATTTCTTTCGAAAACCAGCTTGTGTTTCATGTATAATACAATATTTCTCTGCATATTTAGTTAATCTAGTATTGAGAATACTCGTAAAAATTTTCCTAGGCAACTAAGCAATGATATTGGACGGTAATTTTCAAGAAGCTTAGGGTCTCCTTTGCTTTTGTAAATGGGCTTTATGAGTCCAATAGTCCAGCTCTCAGGAATGAAACCGTTGTCAAAAATAGTATTAAAAAGTTTCACATACAATAATAACATAACATTTATAGTCGACTTTATTTGCTCATTAACAATATTATCGACGCCTGGGCATTTATTATTTTTTAAGCTTTTAACAGCAAATAGTATTTCTTCTGCAGCGATTGGTTCGTTAATTTCATTATTTATTTCATTAATAGTGTTATCGTCTATATTTACATCATGTGTTGCATTTTGTCCATTTTCATTGTCGTGTTCATTCTCATTTAATGATTTAAAAAAATTGTAAAAATTATCAAGAGACGCATTTGCTACCGATTGTTTATATTGCGTGTTTAAAAGGTTCCAATACTGTCTTGGGTTTGCATGTTTCAGCAATCTAAGTTTTTCTACTCTAGCTTGAGTATAATTATTGTAAGACCTGCGTAATGTATCTTTATAAATTTTACTAACAGTTTTCAATAAATTCTTAAAAAACGCATTGTATGTTTAATGGTTGAACCACATTTTTAAGTTCGCCAGAATGTGTTTCAGAGTCAATTAAAGCTGCGATGGACAGATTGTGAACCCTATGATGACTTCTAACTAAATCCAGCAAGGGTTGGTAACGCATAATTATTGACTTTAATATTGCCATATCGTGCCCTTAACGGTTCATTCTCTGACAAGTATATTATATTCATCTATACATGATCATTTTGTGTTATACTTATATTGCCTGCTTTTAATGCTTCCTAGTTCGTTAAGGGTTATGGCCTGGCGGGAGTTTATTTATTGGCAATGTCCCATTTTATTGGAATGAAAATATGGTAAGAGTGAGGTTTGAAGCACTCTAAAATCTGGTTCAACCATTAGCGGCATTTATGTCACTGGCCATTCCAAGAGATACCCTTATTGTCACTGACCATTCCAAGGAGGTACCCATATTTTAAACAGTTTTGTGTTTGTCATTTCGCATACTTTGCTTCTATTAATCCTTGTGATTGGTGTTTATTTCAAATATGGGTGTTTGGTTGACCCACTGTGTTCTGTGAATGTTACATTTCCTTCTCGACTTTTATACTATCTTTTGATTCTAACTAGACATAGGACATGGATCACAACAGTGCAAATATCAAATCAGTCATTTAGCTAGTATTCAAGTTATGATGAAATTCATACCCAAGCATTGACGAAGGCGCACACCCGCCTTCCAACAAACCTCGTCAATAACAAAACCCCGGTTCACATTGATCGCAAGAAAGGGGTGTCTGATTGATATAAAGTTCACAGCAATTTGGGTTAAAATCCAAAACAAATTAGCGAAGTTACCAAAACCTTGCACCTAAGCTTTACCTGAAATGTGCATTTTTGTTAAGTAACTCAAAGAAATATTAAAATATCGGACAGGGAAATATCGGACAGGGAAAGTAGCATTCAAGGAGGACAGTCAACCACAAAACACAGAAACAAACACGCAAACAGACAAACAAGAAGGCAAAAGTAATAATAAATGCAAACGACATCACAAACACAAAATGGTTGACAATAGGGCTACCGCCTTGGAACGGTCAGTGGCAAAGTAGGCAACTGGGGGTTTAAACCGGTTCTAGGGTGCACCAAACCTCACACTTACCCTACTGCCATCCCATTAAAACGGGACAGTGTAAATAAAGAAATCCCCGTCATGATCTAATCTCTAACCAAAGTTATAGTTCATAACTCTATTCTGAAAAGGAAAAAATCGGCCTTGATCATAAGAAAGTGGTATCTTAACAATATAACGTTTAACAGCAAATTTGGTTTAAACTCAAAACGATTTAGAGAAGTTATCAACAACTTGCATATAAGCTTTAGCCGAAATGTGGATGTCAGTCCCTCCCTTCACCCATCTGCCAGATATCTTCAATCCATTAACCGATTTTAATGTAACTTATATACATTTCTTTTTGAAAATCAATATTTCCTATCGCGTACGACCGTCAATAGGAAATGCGTTCAAACTTGGTGTTACGTAATGAAAAGTATACCATAAATCAATACAGTGGTTTCGTATATATCACACTGTCTGCAGCTGATATGCAGAAAATCACGAGTATACCTTTCCAAGTATACTAAACCAAAAATATTTTTTGCACGATACAAGAAGTTGGGTACTGGACTATCTCATGTATCTCAAGATTCGGTGGGGATCGTGTATATCTATTTCGACAATTTATAGTCGGTTGAATTGAATTAAATTGTTGTTTAAATTTCCATGAACACCTTACTTAGAATTCCCTCCAAAAACAGAAGGAAATTGGTACATTGTAATCCGGTAACCCTACTCTTACTATGCATATTTATATGTTTCTTCAGTGTGCGTACATTGTAATGGTGTATGCCACTGAAGAAATCAAATTTCAATGGTGGAGCTCGAACCCGCGATTTTCTGGCTGGCGTCTTGCATACAGAGTATATAACTAAAAACAGTAAATAATAAACATGATAAAAAAATAAAAATAAAGAAAGAAATATAGACTTAATTAACAAACATGTGTAATGCATGCCTCTTATGTTAATATATACTCAGTTGCAAAAGAAAGTGTACACTTTGAAAAATTTACTTTACACCCTATCCTCTTTATCAAACGACAATCCCTTAATGATTCAACCTATTGAAAAACAAATGAGACATGATACTGGCAATAAAATTATAAAAACGTTGGTACCGAACATGGCATATTCATTTTTGAATTTGTCAATTTAATTCTAAAAAACCTTTATACAATTAAATCTAAACAAAACTCAGTGTACACTTTATTTTGCAACTGAGTATCGTATGAATGCGGTGTTGGAGGACCTCTGTAGTAACTCGCCTGCTGTTGTTTTGTCACTCCAGATTCAGAGCCAAACTCTACTGAACAGCTCGGTCCTAATTAAATTATTTCAATCAATGAAAGGGGATTATTTTACATTAAGGGAAAATATACCTTGAATATGCAATTTAACTGAGTTGTAAATGTTTTCCCAACACTAAGAATAAGCCACCTGTCATAAAACAAAAGGTATGAATGGTCCTGAAACGTTCACATGATGTCCATTGTCTATTTTAGACACTTACAACTGTAACAGAAATGGGTCAGATAAAAGGTCTGATAAATTTATAGACTATTTAAAGATTTTCCAATATATTTCTTTTTAAACTGTGACCCACGGACACCATTTAAACAATTTGGTATAGGATCAAAGGTTTATGCTACCTTCAATATATGAGAGCTCAGTTCCTTGAGTTTTCTGAGAAGATGCTTCATTTGTTCACCCTTTACAAGTTTATGTGAAACATGTGACCTCTACGGTAGGGTTAAATTTAATTTCAGGGTTACTATTTAAACAAACTTAATAGAAGACCATATGCGACATGTAAAACATTTGACCTTGAGCTCTTTTTGTTTCAGAGAATAATTTTTAGGTTTTCCAGAGTCACCATTTGAACAACCTTGGAAGAGGACTATTGCAACTTGCATATTAGACCTTTAGCTCTTGATGTTTCACATCCTCTGACCGAGCTATGAACAGATCAGAGATAGAGGTTAAATGTGAGATGTAAACATATTTTGCAGCGGATACGCGTGAAGCAGTTCTGAAAAATGGAAATATGTTGCCTTGGAGAAACGGAGAAACCTGGTACATCCCTCCAAAATGTCTGTCGTTATTTTCAGAAAGGTGAATTTTGCATCTTACCCGCGCCACAACAGACCGATTTCACGTTCTTATCAGAAATCGCTGACGACGAGCATCGATCAACCAATGGGCCACACTGGCATTATCCTTAACATTTTAAGCGCGTGTATGTAGTTTAAGTAGTGTTATTTGTACTGGTACTTTGGGATTATGAGTCACGCATTGGCGACTTTGAAGTAGAATACTGCTTAAGCCGGTGCTAGTGGGCGTGCGAGTTGTTGCTTTACACATTACCGCTCTTGAACAGACTCAATAAAACCGAGCCTGCTACTTTATTATCTTGGTTGTGTTTGTTGCTTGTTTTATACTAAAGAAAACAAAGAAACGCAATTCAGGAATTCCCCTATATATTGTACTTAAAATATGCTGGTGTTCGAATCGAATGATACGTGGCTAAATTAAACGGTTCCTTTCGAAAGAATGCTAAAACAACGCATAACACACTAAATGTTATCCCTTCAAAGTTCAAGCAGGTAAGCAAACTTAGGATGTAATATTTTGGATTCTCTTTACAATAAATACAGTACTGAAATCACATTTTCAAAGCAAACCTTCAACATTTATGAATTTCCTATTACAATGTGTACTGTGGTGAAAAGTTCGACAACAGCACAGTTGTGTCTTTTCACTAACTAGCTGCAAACCTGTGTTTTACAAAACATATTAAGATTTCTCTGAAATATCCCGTGGAATTAGGTGTGCAGTATATATTTTATAGCACACATTTCCGAGCTGCGTTTCTTTTTTCAATTATTATATAATACCTCATGTTTTACCTTGTATGCTCAGTACATTTAAAAACGAAACATTTTCGATTATTATAGTCCGCTGTTTTTGTTCATAGCAAGATTGTATTTTATGTTAGTACACAAGTCTCTTTGTCCCAAAGGTCAACATATGGCGATAAACAGTTGCATAAGATTTACTCTACTTCTTTCAGTTAAACTCAATTAACTTTAAATTTTTAACATATCTAGAAGTTCAAAAAATACCAAGTGTTGCGTTTTCAAATGTACTGAGTGTACATAATGGTTATTAATTCACGGAATATACGCGTTCGGGGATTCGGACATAGAAAGACCATATACTCACTGACTATTAAATTCAAAGAATACGAACACTCAGATATGTTTTATATTTATTTGTCAATTCTTTTTCAATTCTGTAGTCTAAGAGTTGTGTTAAAAAAAGAAGTACATAGTTTTATGCAAATGAATAGACTACAGTAATTTCGCATGGTGTACATATTCAGTAGCATATGTGTACGTATTTGCATGCGTTATAAGGACCAACCAATATTTACATTGTGAATACAGTAAACGGGTTTTTACAGACGAACATAAGTAGTCAGGAAGATAAAGTACAGACACGCCGTATACTTTGAATTTAATTAACTATCGCTTTTAAAGGACACATTTATTTTATTTAAGCCCCGTGTGGGTTCCTGGGCAAACAATAGGGCCACTGCATATCCCGTTAGACGGGTAGGCAGAGGGGTAGAACACCGCCACCCCCACCCCCATATTCATGTTCATTGTATCATTTATTGTTCATGCTCATTAAAGGTCTTCATCATGACCCCTGTATTGTTTCAGGTGCCATCTCGCTCAAATCACTAGAGGAGTGGCAGGCAAACAATACACGTGGCTCCAGCGTAAATGGCGTGTCTACAATAGAATCTGCAGTTCTGCAGGTTCTAGCCCCATTCTCCATAATGTATCTCGATGTAAATGGAGGATGAGTATTTTATGTTCATTCCTGTTAGGCGCTATGTAACGTTTCATGTGTTGGTGTGCCTTAAAACCTAATTCAATTCAATTCAATTTAATTGTTTTATTTAAAAGTCCAATACCTTTAGATGTCCTAAAGGTGTAATGTAGACATTACACACTGTGGTTCACCATCGAACGTTATGAAGATAACTCATAACAGTGCCGCATGTAAATATAGTCAACATATATACATAATCGTTAATCGAATTGAATTTTTTAAATAAGAACTATTGATATTTTATACCTATATTATGTCTATTAAATGTGTTAAAGACATTTCGTAATATGTTATAAAATATGTATAATTTGCACCATTTTAAATGATAACCATGTGTATTTATATCACTATGATAGTAGACATGATACTGTGAGAAATAGCTTCTTGCAGGAGGACGTTTGCATATTAAAATGTAAACATAACAAAGAAACTTACAACAAAAGAATAGTTAGTTGCTTGGTTGAATGGGATTTTCATTTTCAGCACATTATAGGTTTCCTTTTGGATGGAGAACAATGGATAAGAATATGCCGAAATAGTATCAATAACAATCAGTGTTGACTGTACATGCTAGACAAGTTTACATCGTAATTGAAAGTCGGCCGTAAGCGTCCCGCTATGGGTCCTTTGAAATAACGTTTTGTAGTATTACATATTCAAATACGTAATATAACGTATTCTAATGCGATATATCTCCAATTTAATATCACATATTTAAAACTGAAAAGATGGTATCACGTCTTTAAATATGTGATATAACGCATTGGATTATGTCGAACAGGAAACGTAGCATTCAAGAACCATAGTCAATCAAAAGTACGCTTCGAAGCAAGCAACAATTACAAGGTTAAATAATAAGCAAGGTATGTGGCATCACAAACATAAAAGGGTTGGCAATAGGACTACCACCTAGGAACGGTCAATGGGAAAATGGCGCTGGAGATGTAAACCAGGGTCTAGTTGCATCAAACTTCACTCTTACCCTATTGTCATCTCCATAAAACGGGACAGTGTAACTACAGAAATCCTAGACAGGCTATCCTCTAACAAACTAGGAAGAATTTATAGTTAATATAAGTATAACACAATAAAGATGATCATTTATATATAACATGCAAAACCAAAGGCATATAAAGCCATTGTGGAAGTGCCCATTGACTTGGTAGAAGCCAGAGCAACAAATTAATACATCAATAAGGGCATGACAAGACAAGACAGGAGGCAAACATCAAACCTTACCGTCCTTGCAAGATTTAGGTAGACGTCACAATATTTCCTGTCAGGAGTGTATTGTATACATGCTAAACAAAATGCTTGTCGTTATTAGGACAAGTTGCACTAAACATGTCATGGAGTGAAAATGGGCCTTTATTTCTTCTGTCCGAGTAGTCTGGCGTCCTCTTTGTTTGTTCGTTCTTCTTGTTTGTAATTAATTTATTCAATATCATCATTCCTCCAGTATGTTTGTGCTAAATTAAAACAATTTCCTTATCATTGTTCCATGTTTTGTTATTGGTATTTATATATTCGTAATAAAACGGTATCATGTCCTTAACATCGCCCCTCCTGTTGTACTAGTTCAATAGTTTTAATATATTGATGTGCAATACCATCCGAAGTTATATGTAAAGGCAGTTTGCTTTGAACTATTCTAATAATTCATATTAATGCGAGTCACTTAGATCCTTTTGTTTGTAACACTTCGCCGCAATGTAAAAGCCACTTGTGTTTTAATAAAGCCTGAGTGCGACGTTTTTCTCTGACGCTTAGTATGGATTTTTTCCTAATAACAGCACGTTTTTATGTATTTCACACTGTTTAAAAATGCAAGATGCAGTGTATATACAGGTTACAAATGTAACTATGGCAAATCATTACACTTTTAATAAAATGCTTTATAAAGTAAATGAAAGTAGATACAAGAGATATTTCATGAAGGATTTTAGTGTTCGAACTACGTTATGCAGTTCTTTATGGTGCGTCTACACCAACTTCTAGAACTGTGTATACATTAGTGGTAAATAACGTTGCTAATGGTGTTGTAGGACAGTATTTTAGCATTTTATTTTGCATCTTTTGTTTTAACAATTTCATTAATACATTTATACTAATACCAGAACAAGATGCTGATCACACATAGGGTTAACAAACAAATGTTTTATTTTGATAATGTAATCTTATAATTACACATGGTAACAATGAACAGTCTATATGTGTTTTAATGCACACGCTAACGTACACGTATCCCTTACATATGACAATTGTATTTCTGACATTTCTGTGCTGATGTGTACTTCTAGCACGTCGTGTTAAGAGGGTGAATTGTAATCAATATATAAGGTATGTCAAGGTATTTGAACAGAAAGAAGCGAAGTTGCCCACATTTATTCAAAATGCTTGGTAGGAAGATAAAATGCTTAGTAAAAATCGGGAAGAACGTAAGAAAAAACGGTCGTGACGGCAGCTCTTTTACGCTTGCGTAAAACCTTGCTTGTACAATAATGATATAGACAAAGAACAATGGTAATGCATATGCATTTTCTGTCCTGATTAGTAATCATTGATTTTATTTCCCTTTTCCGACATAATAATGTGGTTAAATTCACAATAATTAGTCCTACACATAATTATATAAGTAAAACAACTAGTACAAATGTACAGGATATGTCTCTTAATTGATGATGTTGTTGTTCTAGTTTTTCAGGTTCAATACAGTTTACATGTAAGTATAATATTTACTATAACCATGACAACCCATGATATTTGTTTCCTTAAAACAATTACTTGACGTATGTTGTATATGTGTATAGACTATAGTACCTTTGCAGAATATGGTTTCTGTTTTGCAATAAGTTTCAGTATTTTAGGTTCAAAGGGAATTAGCATATCTTCCATTCATACACATGTCATGTACTCTTTGGGATATATAAGCGAATCATTTCTTTTAATTTCAAGCTAATTTAACTTAAAAAGTAGAAAATGAAACATTGGTTACAGTGCTGTATCGTGCATATGGAGTCTATTTTAGTGTCGTCATCACACCGTGCTGATGCATTTTTACAATGACAACTCTTGGGTTCAATTAGAGTCAGGACTACATGCTGAAGCTACAGCATTGCAAATGCATTATACATACCAATAGTTTACATAATACTATTCAAGAAAGGTAATCTACGAGGCATAAGTCGAGAGGAATTTGTCCTAGCCCGGTGCAGAATAGGGAATACACGTTATACTCATTCATATTTATTACAAGGTGAGCAATTACCAGAATGTATACCCTGCTTTACACCGTTAACAGTCCAACACATATTGCTGGAATGTGTAGACTATGATCCTATGCGTCAAAGGTACTACAATGTTAATACTATGACCGAGTTATTTAATACTATAGCTTTTAGTCTAGGTTTAGATTTCCTGAAGGAAGTCAGACTATATAAATCATTATAATATGTTCTTGTATATATTTACCTCTTTATATACCCGTTTTCGGGCATTTGTTGATTGAAATATCCTGGGAATGTTGCTACCATATCATCCCTTACTTGTAAATAGTTTTATTTTTATATATGGACATTAATTTTTAACTAATCCTTCATTTCTTCATCATTCATCAGTTGTTGCGCACAATATGACCTATTTATATCGACGTGCCGTAAAACACCATTCATTCATTCATTATACGAGGCAAAACCTCTCACGTCCATTAGCACCGGCTTAAGCGTTATTCTATTTTAAATTATTGATTGTACTCGACGAAATAATCAGTAAGTAAAACTATTTACACACTGCATTAATCAAAATCTAGACTGAATGTCACAATACATACAGTAAAAGGATCCATCAGAAGAAATAAAAAACAAGCTAGAGAAGAAACTAGCAGATATTTTCGTATTGACGATGGCGTTGGCAACTAAATTATTTGTAAACTAATTACTTTGTTTTGGTAATTTTAAACCCAGATTAAAGTGTACGGCTTGTATTCTGACATTTGCTGATGCAGCAGTAGATGACATATAAGCATGTGTTGTCTTGTAGTTCACGTCATTGTTCATGGTGCACATGGTGTGCCTTTGTTGTCAGTAAAAGTGTCAGAGCTTTGTATGTACGGGAAGTGATGCACGCATTCTTACCACACGATTCACATGAACTAGGAAGGTTAAACAACAGTTTATAGTGCGTCGTGTATAAAAAACAAATAACAATTTTTTATAGGTTATTGTCAAGTCATAAAACTTACACTTCAGCAGATAGTGACTCCGTGGTAACATTAACGTTAGCATCAACAGTCTACAGAATTAATTGAGCATTCATTCATTTTAACAGATAGAAAGGCAATAAATGATAATGTATGCTGGACATTTATGGCGATAGGATTATATCACTAGAGGGAACATCAGCTAAATGAGCCTCTATGTTATGCACAAGAGGTTAAGTAAATAATACTCGGACTATGGCTCATCTGAGATTCTGCACACGACATGTTTTCGAGCATGGTAGGTGCACACTCGGTTAGATCTAACAACCGTGTAGCGCCACACCTCTGCTCAAATTCTGACCGAGATTCGGTATCTGATTGCTTAGTTTTCTTCTCAAAATGATCGGAGAGCACATTTCGGATGTCTGTTTGCGCTTTGTTTGCTTAGATGCTGACGCAGGTTTTGAGTTCTTAAGTTTATCTGATGTGAGAAATACAGAAGAATCCGCCTTCAAGTTAGTTCTGTTTCGGTAATGTACTCACCTCACGTCAAAATATATGTCCGTTAACAAATACATTATGCAGCATGAGGCTCACTTTACATTATCATGTCCACTTTACCCTTCTAAAACTAATATTGCTTTAAAAGTCCCAAAGATTCCATGTTATTTGGTTCACACTTTGTATTGATTGTGTCACCTTTCAGATAAAAATAATGACGTCTTCAGGAATTATATATAACATTATAAATACATTTAAATTAAAATATCATGGGTCTAGTGTAAGTGTATAGCTATGTACATTTCAAACGGCTTCATCATTTTCTTTGTTATGCTGTACACATATCTCGAAATAAATTCAATGTCTCAGTCACTGTATTAATCTTTGAAATGTCATATTCATTGATTTTGATTAATACAATTATTCTTTTAGGAGATCTTGCATTTGGGGAGAATTGTACGCAAATAGATAGTCACCTCAGCGATATATATACATATTATGCAAACGATGGCGACCTTACAACCTGCAGCAGGACAGCTATGCCGTATTCAGCTACTGAACCATGGTGGAAAGTAAATGTAACTGACAAGAAAGTTATACAAGGCCTTGCTATCACTACAGAATCTGGGGCGGAACGTCAGATAATTGTCCAGATATAACAGGGGAAAGATGCTTGAGTGAATAGTTCATCAAAGTTGGGTTTCAGAACATCTGCATCTCATTTATGTCATAGTCAAGAACTGAGCTGGCTATTGCACTTTATATTGTATCAAAGTCACTCACAGCATCAAATGCACAATTTGTCTATTTAACGAGCTAATTATGTCCTTATTTGTATTCCCCAAGCCTCAATTAACCACTTTGTCAATTATGCTAGATTATTATTTATTTATTTATTTAAGTTTCAGATATAAATATATATATATGCATTCTCCATGAGTAATTATTTAATATAATTTCACACGCCATGCTGGGCCCAGTTGTTCAAACGTCGATTAGCTTAATCTTTGGTTAGTGTAAACTTTCAAAGTACATTTTCTCATAAAAATATGTTTTGTACTACTAACGTTTTTAATTTGCATTTCTTCTTAACATAATTCTTTCGCATGCTCAATTTCTGGTAGAAATAGTCATTTATCGTAAATTCAGAGAGATTTGAAATTTTGACTTAACCGAGCGTTAAATTAACCAATCTCAGGTGGTTATATATGATCAAATTTCTACAGTTACACGCATACTTTCATAGTTATTCAATGTAAATAAACACAACTTAACTTTATCAAATGTGTTCTTTTAACAAAGTACAAGTGCTCAACAAAATGTTAAAAAACTGTTTAAAGTCTTTCCTGCGAGGCACATCATTAAAGTTTGTCAACGTTCCATTGTTAACAACGAGCAATATATGCTTGTGTAATTAAAACGTCGTTGGAAGTTAAACTACAGTTGTATGCATTGTAATAGTGATAAAATACATGATTACTTCCCTTGTTTCGGAATACGCCATTTGTGTGGAGTATAATAGGGCACGCATAATCAAAATCGAGTCAATTTGTAGCAGAGAATGCTACATTTCCTCTTCCACTTTTATACCTACGTTTATTCAACATTTTTCCAGAAGAATGAAGAACTCTTGCAATCCCTGAGACATTTTCTAATGTTTCAAGCTATATATATATTCTGATTTATTTTTAATTGCTTCAACAGTTAGCAGGGCGAAACAAATTGTCAACGGCTGTCAAAACAGGAGGTAGAACTCAATGTGGCCAGGAAACTGAATACCCTGGTCTTGAATTATATATGAATTTCCAGTAATCATCTTCATTATTGTCATTTTTTGCTCATCACTATACCCCAATGCAACATAAGCTGATATAATGATAACGTTTTCCTCTGTTTATTTATTAATTTATAAAAAAGTCAATTATTTTCTGTCGTTCTGTCTTGCGTGTCTGTATCAATCAATCAGAAATGATACCAACATCTCGGTAAAATGGCTGCCGCTTCAAACGTAGAAGCAAACTTCTAGACAGACGCAGATGATTGGGACTAATACACCATTCGTCGATTTTACAGAATGATAAAATGCTGTATCATAACTAAATGGGCCATAAAGACATTACATTGAACATATAAAATAAAACATCCGTGATAGCTATTCCCTAGCTATCACTAGACACGCGTCAGGAACTTAGCAATACAAACAAATTGCAATGCAAATGCAGCGTGAGCGTCAACAGATCATCCGCGTATGACATCTACATGTATTTATACAACTTTGGCCTGATATTTTGATTGAGACCGAAAGAGTGGTGTGCCCCCATTTAATCCAGGGGTGGATATATACAGTATTTGAGATTGGATGTGGGAGGAAGGTGGGGAGGGCGCAACTTTTAAAATCAGTTGACAGCAATAAACATCAGGTGTTCCTGTCTCAGCCAATCAGAAACGATACCAGTGTATCGGCAAAAATCAAACTTTGTTGAGGAGGATAGCCTAGATCATCTGCGACACTTGCTTGTTTTCAAGTCAAACGTCAAACAGTCCTCCTGAACGAAGTTTGAGTTTTGCCGATACACAGGTATCTCTGGCAAACCTCGGAAGCACATGCGCATAGATCTTTCTGATTTTTCTTTTGCCATCTTTCATTAAATTCAACTTTAAATCATTTCACGGAATGGGTCGATGTTTCGGACGTTCCGTGTGAGTAATGGTTTAGCCCAATTGTTCAATATATGACCAAAAATGTATACATTATAAACAATACCTGCACATTCTCTGCATATTCCGCCATAATTTGAAGCAATCTCAGCCATTGCATCCGCATGCCAGTCGTCTGATAGACCAGCGGGAATATCTGTTCTTATCAACGTATAATACCGTAGACTACTGATATATGAACGATTAGATCAATAGTAAGCAGGGCAATATGAACGTATACAATAATAGCTATATATTCCTGGCCAGGAACAACGTGTTATTTCTTGAAACTGTACTAGTCTGATCATATGTATACAGTCATTCAAGTGTGTTATGACGGGTTGCGATCATAGAGACATGATCACTGGACACCAGTTAACGCTTCATATGTTCGGGAGATATTTTGTGCGAGATACCTTAGCACACAGATCATATTTTCCGGTAGACCTTTTCAACGTACATACATATGATCTTAAACGAGTTCCCATTCCATATATGATTTAATAAACTAGTTTTGGCGAGTTAAAATTAATAAGTATTCATAACGAGTTTTATAACGCTTATATGGAATGGGGAGGAGTTGAAAAATCCTTTTTATCACATGACATAAAGTGTTAAAAAATAATAACGATTGGCATAAAACCGCGACAACGTCAGACAAACTTCAGCGGCAAAAGGTCATGGACGTAAAATAATGTCTTTAAGTGCCAAAACGTCATGTTACGTCATAGTGTCATATCACAAACAACGTTGGATATCAAAGAGTTCACTTTATATCCCTTTAAAAAAGGGCTATTTTAAGCCGACAATAATAAAAACTACAAACTTATTTGTCTACCATTTATCATAATATTATATTATGAGTAGTTGGTAAATAAAGGTATATGACCAAGATTCGGATGATTTTATAATAAATAAAATAGTAAAATAGTATCAGTTAATAGTAGATTTACAGATTCAATGCACATGAAGCCCTGACAATCACAATCGTTCCAGGTTGAATTACATATGTGTATACGCTATATACATGTAATATACAATCGGTGTTCATATGGCGATCAAGAAAATAATTGTGATAAATATACAAATCACTGTTAAATATGCAGCAGCACTTTCAATATGTTAACATTTACGGGATAAACTATTTCATTTCAAATGCATTTACAGTTTTATACCTATATGGCTATACCAGCTATGTTTTATACATAACTTTTATATGTGTATATGCATATTATCAATTATCAGTTCAGTATCAAGGAAACACACATGACTGATAAAACTAAACACTGGTTTCTTCATTGTTAAAGCTTTCATACGGACCCTGATCTAGACTCATATAAGTAGTGCTATCTGTCCTTTTGACTGGATTCAGATATCCCATATTGTCATCATGACTTGTAGCTGGAGGTGTAAGGGCATTTGCTCTGCTATCTTTGCTATGTACTGGATTCAGATATCCCATATCGTCATCATGACTTGTAGCTGGAGGTGTAAGGGCATTTGCTCTGCTATCGTTGCTATGTACTGGATTCAGATATCCCATATCGTCATCATGACTTGTAGCTGGAGGTGTAAGGGCATTTGCTCTGCTATCTTTGCTATGTACTGGATTCAGATATCCCATATCGTCATCATGACTTGTAGCTGGAGGTGTAAGGGCATTTGCTCTGCTATCTTTGCTATGTACTGGATTCAGATATCCCATATCGTCATCATGACTTGTTTCTGCGGATATAAGGGTAGTTGTTCCGCTATCTTCGCTATGTACTGGATGCAGATAATATCTATCGGTATCGTGACTGGTTTCTGCGGTAATTGTTCCGCTATTTTTGCTATGTACTGGATGCAGATAATATCTGTCGGCATCATGACTGGTTTCTGGATGCTCTTGTGGATGACCTTCTCGACTGTCAGGTATATCTTCGTATATATGATATAATGGTTGGTTTAGCAAACTGTCAGGTATAACATCGTAGGTATCATCTCTTGTTTCAGTATTCATGTCTATAAAAAGACGAACTGCCGGTGCTGTTTGTGTATTTGTCGATGTGCCTGGTTCACTGTGAAGTACAATCGGGGTATTCGTATTTAAATTCCGGACATGTGTTTGTAAAAATGTTACAAATAACATTAGAAATGGACATGAGAAAAGTATGTATTTTTTCTAAAGAATAATCCGTTTAGTTTAAACAAGATCATTGTACACGTTCGTCGTGAGCTCTTTAAACAAAAATATTGCTTATCAATAACTTTAACACGATGTTGCTTAAAAGTTTCTTGGCTGGATGATAGGGACTAGCATCCAGCTCAAATTATAAACAACTTGCCGTAGTTACCAAGTGGCCATGTAACCAATCATGCAACTTATCAATCAGCATGGACTGAAACTTACGTTATATTTAGATGACTCATTTCCAGATTTGTTGAACCTAAAGTAAAATAGGAAACATTAAATTCGACGTTATTGTTAATTATTACTCGTTTCTAACAAGTTCACTGCATGCTTAAAATAAATACTCCTTTTATTTAGCATCAGAGACATAATTGCTTCTCTGTTGGCATCAACACTGCTTTATATAAATTCCAGCTGACCTAGGAGTAAATAACAATTTTTCTAAGTATACAAAGTCATGTTTGATTATGCGATATCCAGTCTAAAATAATAATTGAATTTATTTAATTCGTATAGTCGCACCAAATGCTAAGATCATGTGGCGACTTTCCTGCTTCAATTGTTGGCGAAAGAACAAAGGTGCCACTCCGGGTAATTACCGCGCACGGACGGGAACCTGGGTAGAACCACAGACGTTCTGCAAGCCACTTGGATAGCTTCCTCACATAAGGATTCCTGCTCCCATGACCGCAGCGGTGAGCTGTAAGTGATAACAAGTCAGAGACTCTAACCACTCGGCCACGGACGCCTCCGCCCCCTCTAAATATAATAAGATTACATATAATCAATACTGATAACTTCAACATTATACGAGAATCAAAACCAAACAAATATTGATCATAATATCGGTGTATTTCAGTGGAAGTTTCATTATAATTATTTCCTAAACTTATAGTATCCCCTTATGACGGTACTAGGAGGCGTAAGCTGTATTGCACCTTACAGTATCTCTCATAAACAATAAACACTCAATAAAACCAAGTCTGCTACTTTTCACACAACACTGAACGAACGCTAGTGTTAAAGTTAAATAATACCGAAAAGGGAATCTCTTGGAAACAACGAACACAAGCAAGATGCTGTTACTGGTTGTAATGAAATAGAAAGTTATGTGGGGATTTGGATTTTAATATGTCATAGGATGACATAGCTTCTTCTATAAAGTTTGTTTGGCTTCTTGTTTCATACAGAAAATCAATAGATAACGTTACAATATGATAACTATCATGTAACTATAACAAGAGGCCCAAGTGGGCCTGCAGATGCTCTACTTGTATGATGTGATTGAAACACATAAACATGATAGAGGCCAACCCAGGAAACATGTTTTCTATATATAACTCTATGTAAACTTTGGGTTATCGTGACGGCCATTTTGAATATTTGACGACAACGAAAAACCTTGATAGAGGCCAACAACCGGAACATGTATATAATATTTAACTAGAATGGAATAAGTGGTAATATGTCGTTTGATAAATGTCCTTAAAATTGACCGAAGTTTAGCCATTGTGGACATCTTGAATGACTGGAGGCCTCAAAAACACAAATCTGAGGGGGACTTACCCAAAGATCATTGTGATTAAGTTTCATCAAAATCCTTCAAGCGGTTTCAGAGAACATCCCATTTTTAACGTTTCCCTATATAACTCTATGTAAACTTTTGGTCGCTGTGGCGGCCATTTTGATTATTCGTCGATAACGAAAACACAAACTTGATAGAGGCCAACCCAAGGAACATGTTTATGGTATTTCACAATAATGGAATAAGTGGTTTCGGAGATGTTGTTTGAAGATTCTTTAATTTGACCTAGTTGTAGCCAGGGCGACCATCTTGGATGACTGGCCGCCATGAAAAACACAAAATTGAGAGGGGGGCCTCCTAAGTAACATTTTGATGAAGTTTCATCAAAATCCTTCAAGCGGTTTCAGAGGCGATATCGATTTTATAAAATTGCTAACAGACGGACAGACAGACAGACGGACGACGGACGAAATGTGATCGCATAACCTCGCCTGGCCTTTGGCCAGTAGAGCTAAAAAAACAAAAAATAATCTTAAATATATATAGTATCGACCTTTCACAACTAGGCTATGGTTAAGTGTGCAAGTACTATGAAACACTTCATATAAATAAGCTAATATAGTTAAGTTTAAGACAGGGTTTTAAAAGGTTTCCAATAATTATTTATATTAAACACAATGGCACAAGATGACCTTGATTATTTCGATTATATATAGAGAAACAAACGAAACATTTGTAAATCAAAATAGTATTGCATACCGATAGTGGGTCGTGGGTCTGTTTATTTTTTAATAGCTATTTATTATTTAAATATAATTTATTTAGTTTGTCTCTCAAACAAATGTACGTATATATTTCAGTTAAGTTTGTTATAAGATACATACATGTCTTAGTATTATTTTTTTAACATGCAAACTCATAAATAGTTGTGATAAGAAATTGAATGTATTCTTATCCTTAAAACTATTAATAGTGAGAGCAGTTTTCCTTAATACTTATTACACCACTCTGCTCTTATGTCATCACTCCTGGGGAAGCTGTACGCAGCAAGCACAGCGTATTGCATTAGAATCAGATCGCTATGATCATACACGCGTATATTCGTACCATATAAGCGCTTTCTTTCGTCCTACAGATATTACGTTTAGTACGGTGATCCCATCTACTTCCTAGCGTACAGTAACACAAATCGAGATAGTTTTAAGTGCGTTATTTTAAGTAGTTGAAATTTTATCGTCACATGTATATTGATATGACTTTCACAATACCCATACATCTTTGTGAAATGTTTTTTCACACATGTGATACTTTGGCGATTTTATACGTAATTTCTACAAATTATAACAATGAAATGGAATAACTAGATACAAATAACACAATTTACGAAACAAAAAACATAACTGATTATCGGATATCACTTTAGTAATTTCAAATATATGTTTTGTGTTTGAAATTGTTGGAGATTCATGATAAGCCGAACAAAATAAACACCGTCGATGTTTGTTATAAATTGCATAGATCAACCTTTCGTACTATGCTCAAACCTGTTCTCGCAATGTACACATTCGTCAAGAAAGGGCATAAGTTTATGTTAGTGTTAGTTGAGTGATTGATTCTTTTTCCCTCCTAATTGGAAAGAATTCAAACAATACCATAATAAGATCCTAACAATAATACATATACTAATATACATGTCAATGAATAAGTTATGTGACAAAGGATGAACAAATATAAGTTCTAGTAGTACATGTGTATGAATTAATTATCACATCAACAACATCACTGTGTTGTAAGTTGTACGGATGGAAATGTTCAGTCACATCCAAGATGGCGGAAGATCACGTTTCCCCGAGGTAGGTGCTCAAATTTTTCATAAATTTTATGTTTATTGAATGAATATTTTCCTATCTCCATCAGACAAACACTGATGAAGAATTTTCTTTGTCCGGGGCGATAAATATATACGTTCTATCTTGTGGTTTAAAGAATAAACTTTGATACAAAAGTATTACGTTGGCGTGACTTTCAAACTGAGCCGAGGAAATCTTACAATATCGAACCTCTATCAAATAAATGCTAGTCTGTTTTACCGTTACCGGCCACTAATCAGGGAACTCAAACCTGCTCTAATATATTAAGTAATCCATAATTATGTCTGCTTTAAATTAATAGCATGGTACACTAAATCTTATAATTGGGAAGTTTGAAACTTTAGACCAAGGCGGTAGCCCTGTTGTCAACCCTTTTATGTTTGTGATGTCGTTTGCATTTATTATTACTTTTGCCTTCTTGTTTGTCTGTTTGCGTGTTTGTTTCTGTGTTTTGTGGTTGACTGTCCTCCTTGAATGCTACTTTCCCTGTCGGATCTTTTTATATTTCTTTAGACCAATACGAAGTAAACATTTACATGGCGTTTGGTAAAAAGTATTTTAAATAAAGATATATAAATTAATATGTTTTTTTTTAAATTGATGGGACCACCTAGTAAATGCATTACTATGATATCATTGGAAAGTTTAAACCCTCTCCAACAAGGATCAGTTAAAATTACTTGCACAAAGTGGTACGATTTTTGGCAATCAACGGTTAAAATACATGACCCTCATAAAACAAAAATAATATATTGGTTTAAACATAAATCCCAAAAGAGATATATGAATACACTCTAAGGCAATCTTTTACAGAAAATTGTGTTAGGTATGTTTTGTGGAACTTTCAACAGAAAAAAATATTCCATATAATTATGTAAAATAATAAAATTTAAAAGTGATCAAACATATGCAGCTTCACTTTTATCGTAAATCACTGGTGGATTGATATCAAATGAGAGTATGAAACCTTGCGTTAGCTGTGTTGCAAAAGTGTTCGTCTGATTTACACTTGCAACACTCAACTAGAGCAAGTCAACAGAAACCATTACAAAATATTCGTATTTTCGATATCTCAACGATACCTCAAGGTCAATGTCATTTTCAGAACTGTATTAACATCCTCTCATCCTCAATACGCTTCATACACAGTTCAGCTTATTACCATGAACGGTCTAGAACGATATCCGTACACAAGCCATTTTCAGGCAAAATACTAAGCCCTGAACTTGACCATGATGCTGAAGGTCAAATTACAGGTCTTTATTGACACCCTCATCTTCAACACGCTTCCCATAACGTTTCATCTTCTTACCACGAATGGTCTGGAAGGAGATCCGTCCAAATATACTTTTAAGAAAAAAACGAAGTTGTTAACTTGGACGGTCAAGGTCAAGTGTCTTATCTTAAATGAAAACCTCTTGACCTAATCATAATTTCTGTAAAGACTGATTTTTAATAACTCGAACCGTCTAGGAAGAGTTCCGCCCACAAGGGAGTGACGGATGGTTCCATGGAACATGGCCGTTTATATCTACAAATGCATGATGTGTTACGCAGAAGGTCTGATGCCGTTTCTCCCAAAAATACGTCTGTGTCAATCCGTTATCAGTCATTTCCAATCCATGTCTAACAAAAAACTTAGTGTCTTGGTTTAAATTATCGACATTTATCCTTAGTGTTGCTTGTGTCGATGCACTTTTTACAAGGAACTGCCTTCACATCATAGTGGAAATATTGCTAAACAGATACATTTTAATCCGACAACTTCATTCATAGTTTATCTAAACTATGGTGCAACGCTGCACATCGTCCTCCTTTTAGCTTTTACGAAACTGGCTAATAAATACCTGTTTCAAAATCACTGTCGTGGCCTGAGTCATTGTCCATGGCTACTCTATTTTTGAAGCTAGAAGCACCATTTACCCTCATCACATTGATAATTGTTGTATTTAAAATAACATAAAATGCTCAGAGTCGCAATCGGTCAGTCATGAACTGCAGGAAGAATTTGAACTTTTAGAGTCACATATAGTCTTTCCACTGTCATGTTGCTCCAGATACCGATAAATGTTCCATTTTCGCAGTGTCGATAGATAAACTGGCCTGGTAAAAAAAATATTTACATGTCTTCTAGTATATCTACGAGAATTTCCAAAAGGTATACAGGTATAACTATCTTGCGTAGTTAGCATGTTTAGAATATTATATGCTGACGAAATAAGGCAGCATATTTCACTGCGTCGCGAGATGTAATGTCCAATCAACCAGTCTTTCCGCCTTAATACTGATTAACATTAACATAAGCTGTTTCCAGAAACACAAATCAAAACTTGAATGTTACCGACTTTGAAAAACCGTCAGCACCAAGTTCTGAGATATCCTGGGCAATATTACCTGATATGGCAAATTTTGTGGCGTCATCTGCTGAATTAAAATATGCTTTATCTGAATAATTATAAAGTGTTTCTCTAATCTGTGTCAAAAGACGTTCTTTGTCATCGCCGTGAGTCAAAAAAAGAGACATTAATGCTTCATATGTTGGTGTTAGCCCACGAACACGTTTGTGGTACTGTTTCCAGCCAACATATTCTCAACTGTAGAAGAAGCATATACATTAGAGTCTGTAAGAAAATCTATTAACCCACCGTCAACCCATACATACGCTTCCTATCGGCTAGTCGAACAAAATGTGAGTGGAGTTCCGTGGACCTAGACCATTTTACTTGATGTGCAACTGCATCAATTGCTGGTCCATCGTCTGCATCGATTTTCTTTGCCTAACAATACTTGATAGACGTGTAGATGGTGGCCGTATCGGTTGGACTTGTATAGATCTTTAATGGGAGCAATCGTATTAGGCTCATGAACTGGGAAAAGGCCAAAAATGTATATTTTGATAGGATGTCGTATCAATAACTGGAGTGTTTGAGTTATGTTTCGTCGAGGCATAGATCTCAGGAAAACTCATGTGAGGTATTTGCTATTAATTCCAGTTACCACAGTGAAAAGTTTCTTGGTGGGACTGGTCTTTTAGTTGACTTTTAAAAAGTAATTGTAGTTATTAATATAGCTTGTTTTCGTGCGAAATTGTACGTGACCGTTCCTTACTTCTTGGAATTAAAATAGACTACTTTCGTCTGTCTTTCGCTTGAAAGCACACACTTGCTAACGAGTGAAATGAATTCTTGCCATCTACTGTTTACGCATTAATATCAGTCGACCACTTCATAGACACGTTTAACTTCGTTGCGGGTACTAACACGACCGCTTGTGAACATCTCTTGATCGGCTGTGCAGAATACCGCTGTGAACATCTCTTGACCGACTGTGCAGAATACCTTCTTAAACTTATATATACAACCATCTTGATCGCATCAAAAAAGATTAGTAAAGTCTCTTTGTAACATTACAATCAGCGTGGTTGCATGTGGGTATTGTTCAGGATAATGAGTAAATCTAATTAAAAATTCAATATTTTATATATTCGTTAACAAACTAATAAGATTAGTACAACAGCATTAAATAATTATCTCCCTTTATATGCAGTTTAAAATCATTTTGGATATCCAAACATATTTTAAAATGTGTGTGTGATATTTGAAATCATGCGTATAGTATCAATATATTGCATAATATAACAGAAACATTAAAGCAACAACAACAACAAAAGACTTTCGTATTATTAGTAGCATATATGTTTAAGCATTACAATATAAAATTCGGAGTAGGAAATGTTTCGACATAATTTGAGAAAGTTTATACGTCTTAGATTTTTTTTTTGTAGTAAACCTGTTCTCGCATATTTTATTACATTTCTTGAACTAAAATGAATGAATTAATTAATTTTAAGTAAATATGTATTTAACAAAATAGAATTTTATTCTATAAATATAGAATAAATAAACAAGTATTATTCCTTATGTTAAGAAATATTTTTTATTTCAACATGGAATATAGCATACACAATTAGTTTACGTACGTAAGACATGTAAGATGATGTTTATATACATTTGTTAATGAAAAATGAGCTATCATTTTTCTAAAACTTATAATCTTAGTCGGCAGCTAATATTTTGCTGAAATGTGTTATTTATGTTCAGGCGCCATTTTTAAAAAAAGTGTACCACTTTGTGCAAGTAGTTTTGGTGAGATCGTTTAGTACAAATAATGACTTTTCATTTGATATCTAATAAGCCCATTTTCTAGCTGGTCCCAGCTAACTCCTTAACTAAGAGACTTTTTCGCATATTGTCTCTAAAACATAACCAAAGCGTCAATTATGGCAACTGAATCTATGATAATGAGTTTAGGATAATGACTGTCTGTTAATATATTAACGTTAACTCTTTATTCTATCTAACATACTGAAACGAAGGTATGCATTTTTGGAAATATTCAATAAGTTGTCAGTAATGAACCAGTTAGCAACAAGTTTTAAACTATAAAAACTGTATGCATTCATAAATAGAGGATATTTGTTGGTTTGGAATGAATATAGGATTTATTTTCATCGAAAAATGATAAAACTTATATTTTCACGAGGGCTTTTAAATTAGCACGAGTGAAAATATATGAGTTTTTTCACTTCGAGATGAAAATAAATCCTATATTCACGACAAACCAACTAATATTTTATTTATTATATACTCACAACCTTGAAACATATGCAGAAAAAAACACAATGCGCCGAAACAATGACGTCAATAACGTCAACACTTCAACGTCAACAGCGGCATTACGTCATTTTCGGTATTTCACATGCGAAATATAAACAATGAAAATATAAGGTTTTATATTAATCATAAAATCCACTATTTCACTGTAAAGTAAATAATAAAGTAAGGATCTTTGTTTGAAACGTTCCTTCAATAAGATAGTTTGAGTTACTCAAAGTAAAAGAGAGCAAAATAAAAATCCAAAATGCACGAAGTTGAATCATCACCAGGGAAAACCCAAAATAATTGTCATCTTTTTAATTGCTGGTTTTATGGAATTTCTCATGAATGTCAAACTTTAACTTCTTATCAGATGTTTGAATACATTTATGACGTAGACGTTTACAGCAAACAAAAGCAATATAATATTCGTAATGAGGTTGATTATGCAATTTGAGTGGACACTTTCTGTTTTTACTCGGTATATATGTGTTCCCTCAAATATTTAACTATCATATGTGTATTATGCTTCACTAAATTCATATGTTTATCTTTTGTTTATTGGAGGACGGAAATTCTATTTGAATGAAGGAACTGGTGACTCACCACTGTTTCTTACAATTGTATTTATTTTGATAATACAACATAGAACAATTTTATTTTGTACACAACACCTATGTTTTACACACTTACTGGATTTTCCGTTTGACCTTCGTCGATAAACCAAGAAATATACAAGCATTCCAATAAATACTATCAATACAATGACACCGACTGCAGCACCAGAAATTATTCCTTCGTCAACATGTATATCTGAAATGTTATACGATTAATGCAATATATATCGTATGCAATACATGCAAACTAATTTGCATAACTAAAAAGCATGTTTATGTCAACAATATGCAATTTTCAAGAAGCTGTTAGAAGAACTGTTCAGATTTGGGGTATTCTAACTGCAATAGTTGTTCAAGCAATAACTGATACAGACAAATGCATATTTAGAACATTTTGTAAAATTTCATTTGTATGCGTTTAAACGCGCATAATAGCCTTTATTTGTTTGATAGAAAGATAGTTAATCGAATATTTAAGCATTCGGACTTCCCATGTACGAGCATACTTCTGAAAATCCAGTTAAATCTCGATTTAAATAGTTGCATCGGACCTTATTACATCAGCTTTGTTTGGTTTGCTGGAAGGTTGTCGGAATGTGAGCTGTGTGTTTAGGTAAAAGCATTATTCCACTATGGCTGTAACGTCGCCTTGTGTATGTTTTATACGACGAGATCGTCTATCAGTCACTGTTTGAAAATAGTGTTGGATGTGTAAAGGCAAGATACTTTATGAATAATATGTGTCGTTATTTGCATTTGGTAAATGTAGAGGTAACAGCCATTAACTGTATGAAGTATATAAAAGTGTTCAGATTTAGGACTGTTTTTTAATGATGATATTAGTTATTTGCATGAATTTTTACTTACCATCGGTTGTTGTTTTCTCTGGTGCATACGTGGTAGATCTCTCCATAACTGTAAGAACAAAATATATAACAAACCAAATGCGATAAATTAAATACAGTTATAAAAACAAAACATTTTAAACTAAATATATTTAACTTGTTCACATTAATCCCCTTTTAAACCTCATTGAAAGTCATCACAGTGACCATCGTCATCACAGTGACCATCAGTAGTCCTACAAGCTTTAATGTTGAGACACTTTACATTGCAACGTTCTGTGCATTATTTCCTTTGCGTTCTAGGGTCACATTCTAAAAAATAGAAAATTATTTGCTATACGTAAGAAAAACGATTGGCATCTATTCCTACTAAAGGAATGCTAAATTAAAACGAAAGTATAATTTTTGACACATTTCCTAATAAACATATGTTATCAAGAAATAGCAACCGCCCAATTTATATATTGAAGCGATAATTCAAATCCTGTGGATGTTGCTGAGATAACAGTTTCTTGCATACCGGATAAGGATATCCGTCATTTTACCAGGGCTAGATATTTCCATCTCACCCTAGGGTCGAGATAAAATTCGCGCGCGCCAACATCCGGTATGCAGGAAAACATGCAAAACGTTAATAGCTGTCGGCGTCAACGCACAACATGTCTCTGATATGCAAGAAAAAGAATCTAACATGGGTATTCGGTTCAGATAGGGAATTCCAACCCTTGGTATAAGTGTTTTAATCGGAACCTCGGCAGAGCCTCAGTTCGATAAAAAAACTTATACCTCGGGCTGGAATTCCCTATCCTCACCGGATACCCATGATAGATTCTTATAATGTAAATACATCAATATAAATATCTTTATTGCCTTTATTAACATGCTGCAATTATTCACTGCTCGTGCCTTTACAACATATACTCAAAGAATAAACCATAGTAAACCGTCATTTATATATATGCATATACTTAATAAAAATACGCCCTTTCAAACAAGGTACCCAGTCATCGGCGGTTTGTTATCTATAAAACAACAAAACATGTATACACTGATATTTTGGTCGATATATATTACACATGATTATTGTATACAGGTTTTATTATATATTATTTTATTATATATACAAACGTTTATATATAATACATCTTGAAGATATACATGTATTTTTAAGAATAGAAAATATAAATATTTTAAGCAGTTTTAAAAAAGCAAATCATACGTTTACACCCTGGTCGATTTCCATTAGTACATGTAACATTGCAACTGTCATACGGACAACAATAGCTCATACATATGATTGTACTGAATTGTCATTATCCCGTGTTTTAGTCAATCTAATTTTAAACCTTTCAAGAATGAAATGTATTTTTAGAAACATCCTTACCTTCAACACATGTTGGCGTCTTGCAGCTCTCTCCATAAGTTCCTTCAGCACATGCTTTAAATATTATCAGTGACTATTAACCGATTGTTTTTATTTCTCAACTTTCAAAGACATTAAATTGTGCAAACTGTATTTATATACCCCGCAGACACATCAGCGCATGGGATACAAACAAACAAAAAAAACATTAAGTTGAAATTGGTCGCAATGGACATTAAATTACATGTTTCGTGTTAAACAATTAAAACAATTGACACCCAAACATATAGCAACACTATTATCGGATAATTATTGAGAGACCCTATTTCAAACATGATACATATTTACTCTTCTCACGTAATTGTATTTTCTTCATAGTTATATGTAAACAACTGGTAGCTGCCTCAGATAGTATTGGATAATGTCCCTTGAACATACCTTGGTCGCAGTGTTCTCCCATCCAGCCAGGCCTACATTGATACAGACATGAACCACCAACGATGCTGCAGAAAGTCTGTCCGTATTTGCAATTACCGCTACACGTCTGAGCACAATCACTCCCATACCATCCAGGTTTGCATTCTGGTAGAAATAAAATGTATGTTTTAAATAAATCACACTTCTTTAACATATATCCCTACGGGATAACGTTGTGCAAGTGTAGTTTTGGTTCCTCTCCCATGTGCCCTTAGAGGGTGGGTCGGGTGGGTGTCAACAGGTCAAATATACTAAAAATCAATAACACTGTCAATGTCCCATATTGTTACACATAACTTGGTATATTTACTCGTCTATGAAAGAATTGTTTTATTATTTCAAACGCTGACGTCTGTCAAGGGATTGAATTTTGTTTGGGTGAGTTGGGGAAGTGGGTAGGTTATATGGGTTATATGGTTTATATTTGTCTAAAATTAAATGTTATGATGATGGCATTACACTGTATACTTTGTTTTCCGCATATATCACCCGCGGGCCCGAGGGAAGGGGCATCAAAAGGTCAAATAAACAAAATGAAATTGAAATGTCATTTGTCTCTTATTTATTACATGGCATATAAACTTGTCCATCAAAAATACAAAGCATATCAAACATGTCTATTATATTGAACTTATAGTTGTGTCCTGGTCTCAGGTGTGGGGGTTGTGGGGTTTGGGGGATGAAGCTCACTTGGTTAAATATGTTTTTTCTTTCTCAAATTAAATGTTATGATGATGGGATCACACAGTCTATTTTGATCCAGGGTCATCAGCTTGTCTCTGGAATGGGGTCAATTGTTCAACTACACAAACACCCTAAAAATAATTTATTCATTTACCGTGTCATGCATACAGAATAACATACATATTACTATTTGTGTGATGAGTATCCAGAACAAGCAACACAAACTAGTTTATAACCCTAGATTTAGATACAGTGGTGAACATATATTTGTTGATTATATTGACCTGTGTAAAGAACGTGTGTGGATTTGCGATGGCGTGACGTCGTATTGGTTCTTATTAGTATATGTAATACCTGTAGTATTAACGATAGTAGTATGTGTTATGGATATGTATATAGTTTGTTCTTAAATTGATAACTTTATTTCATAAAATATGCATATTTATACCATTACATGTATACACTGTTACGTGGAATTATTCTTCGACTTCCATGGGGGTAGCTATGATTGCACTAACTTATGCTTTTATAAAGGCGGAACAATGCAATTTACTATCCAGTTTGTAAGTCGTGTCACCCTTGAAACCAGCGTACTAGACAAATATTGTATATGCATATAGCAAATGATGCCATGCGTAGTAATACGTATTGCTACCCGCATGATAAAGGATAGTACCGAATCATCGAATCATAGTGTTTCAATAGATTCTGTGATAACACGCAGCAATGTAAGGGAATTTAAAGACATAACTTGATCATGTGGGATAATGACACAACAACTATGTAAGCAATAACCATCTCATTGTTATTACAGGAAGTCATACACGAATGTAATACAAAACTACGACAGTTGCTAAAGAAGATGCTATCACAGTGACTTTTAAAACAGTATACACCAATTAATAAACGGTGAGAACATCTTTGACAACAACAACACCACCAACCTTTGCTGTAACTGAAAGAATTGAGACTATTAGCCTCTGATAATACTATTTACTTATATAATTTCAGCAACAAAATTAACTAGAGCAAAACATTGATGAACTATAGTACTAGTGTATAGGAGGCATATATGTACTGCACTGTAGTATATTTTTGTGGCCTATGGTACTTTGAAAAGGGCATAGCAACGCAACACTGCATCAATAACCAAATATGTGTGTCCCGGCAAGCTGAACATATACATTAATTACTACTGTGCATTTCAGGGTGCCTGTGCGTCAAATTTGAATCGATGTTTTTTTTATTACTTACTATATGTTTTCATACCTGATATGGTTAGATAGAATGAAAATAGACTCTCCTGGATCTGTTTACAATCTTGCCATAGCCATCCGGTATGCTTCATAAAATTCATTTTGACCACATTGTTTATATTGTTAAAATTAAAACAACATGGCGGCCTTATTTTTAGAAATTGTCGTCTGCGCATGTCTGTTTCTAGGGTTCGGATGTACCTAGTGAAACGTAGGTTATGCAGGGTGATGTTGTTTTTCAATGTTCAGCACCTCCGGCAATCGATCATACTTATCCTTTATTTTGGAATGAAAACCATTATATCTAGCAAATAAAGGCTAGGTAAATAGTATACTGCATTTATATTTTATTATTTACACCACTGTTGGTCAACTGATTTTTTAAGTCACCCTACCCTAGAAAAATGGAATGTTCCGCTGTCGCCATTTTGGTTTTCGGCTGTCAATAAAATTACATGTAAACATGGGTGTTCAAAATGATTTTTGGCTTTGCGAAGCTTCGAGGATGGCTACTCGAAGCTTGAAAACAGATTCAGGAGCGTCCGTTTTCAATCTTTTCAATCATATCAGGTATGAAAACATATAGAAAGGAATAAAAAAAATCTCGTTTCATATTCGACGCATAGGTACCCTGAAATGCACAGTAGTAATTCACAGGTGCATGGATTTGGATGGCTGAGTTCTGTAAATACTATGATGTCCGTTTGATTTATGTATATGTACATTTATTTGAAATTGTAAAATGTATTCATCTGAATAAATAGTTTTGTTATCAACCTTTAATCATACCGACATAAACTTTCAAAGAATGTACGTTATTGTGTTCTAATTCGTTATAAATTAAGCAAAAATAAACCTACGTGATTTGCAGATTGCACCATCGGATCCTTCTGTGCATCCAAAAGAACATGAGCCGGTTGATTTGTTACAGTTTTCAACACCACCTTGGCAATTTCCACACGTGTAGGTACAATTTATGCCATACATACCGTTTTCACATTCTAATTTTAAACATTTGTACAATTAGACATTGTATTCATCTTTGATAAACAGTTTAATTTCTCTTGTGATAAAAATATATTTGCAAAGACACACATTTGTCATAAAAATGCCATGTAAAAAGTAAAAATGTTGAAACTCTTTCAGAACCTATCAAACATATTTTAAATAATTATGATTGCAAACAATATCAACGTAAAACTAAGCAAATATAATTTCAGGGACAGTACATCACATACTGTATACTATACACATGACATATCACATACATAATTTCAGAACCTATCAAAAATGATTCTCTAATTATGCCACATCTGTAAGCAAACAGTGTAAAAGAAAATCTGCCTGAGTTTAAGCCGGTGCAAGGAGGCGTGAGAGGTGTTGCATCTTATAATTACCTCTCACTAACAGAGTCAATAAAACCAAGTCTGCTGCTTTTCTCTCTTGTTCGTGTTTGTTGCTTCCAATGGATCACCTTTTCAGTATTTATTGTTTTAAATGTCTCTCATTTTTTAAAACATAACTTTCACCGAAGAACAACATACCTTCCGTACACATGACGGTATATTTATATCCAGGCATACATCCGTTGATACATGTGCCATTGATTACATCACACGTAATGCCATCGTAGCACGAGCCACATACATTGGTACAGCTTTCACCCCATTCTTCCTTTTCACAATCTAAAAATCAAAGGTTTGAAAGATTCACACTGCTTGCTTGTATACAGTTTAAATGCCAGTAGACAGGTACATATTACATATAATGTCAGTGCTATATGCCATGTAAAGCCTTGTCAATAATAATTACGCAACGATAATTACTAGTATCAGACTGCACGAGGGTGCTTCAAAATGTTCTGTCGTGTATTTATAGTACTACTGGGTTCGCTCTCTTAAATTTCACAACTCCCCCTACCACACCTTTTGGATACTGGCATCTCTGAATGAAAATGACGTCACAAACACAAACATGGTTGAGAATAGGGCTACTGCCTTGGAACGGTCAGTGGCAAAAAAGGCCGCTGGGGGTCTAAACCAGGTTCTAGGGTACACCAAACCTCACACTTACCCTACTGTCATACATAACACGACAAAAGAATGTTGTAGCGAGTAAACTATCTAAAAACGGCATTTTAGCGCTATGTTTGCTGAATAAATGTTGAATTCAAACACAAATAAACAGCGTCATATTTCAACATATATAATCATTCTGTAACGTATATCATTAAACCAAATAAATCTTTAACTATAACCTTCGGATAAAGTGTTAGCATATATTATTATACCATCTTCCAACAAAGTATAATGGATTCCTCTACCCCAAAAATTTTTCGACACAATTTGGATTTTAGTTTCAGTAAAATGACAGGTCAGGAATGTTCATTCTCACGTTTGTCAAAAGACAAATCATTGAGAACCTATCAATAATGCTTCTCCTAAGTATAGTACATCTGTAAGAAAGCAGCGCGTAAAAACAGCAACTGTCTTAGTTTTAACGTAAACGTCGTTCAACTATTAAAACAAAAACATTCATCAAAGAACAACGTACCTTCGGTACACAAGGCTGTTGTTTTATATCCAGGCTTACACCCGTTACTACATGATCCATTAATTGTATCACACGTGAGGTCATCGTAGCATGAGCCACATAGATTGTTACAGCTTCCACCCCATTCGCCTTCTCCGCATTCTAACAGTGAAAGGTTTAGACGATGTGAACCGCTTTCTTGTTTACAGCTTATATGCCAGTAGAAGTATAAATATTAATTAGAATGGAAGTAAATATAACATTTAACGTCTTCTCATTATCGAACGAAATGAGGCTACAATTATAGATACAAGTAAACTATTGTAATAGGTAATTTATAGGCAACTAAACAAGTAATTTGTCAGTTTCTGTCAATAATATAATCTATTTAATCACAAGAAGAAATTCCGTAAGGTGATACATTAATTGTCATTCATATCTTAAACCATAATTTGAAAATGGAAGAATTGTATCAGCTAACGCTAAGGGATCACTCTAATAGTTGATGAACCAAGATGTGTTATGAATGTGAAAACTCAAACTGAACCTTTTTAAAAACGTTTACCATGTTCACATGTATCCCCTTTATATCCTGCCTGACATCCGTCACAGTGACCGTCAGTACTCCTACAAGCTGTAGTGTTGAGACAATTTGCATTGCAACTTTCTGCACAGTATTTCCCATACGTTCCAGGGTCACATTCTGAACACGAAAATACAGATTGTTGTCAAAACGTTTTAAAAAGGTTGATTTTATTCACAGAAATAGCATTGTTATATTCTGTCTGAAGGAATGTTGAATTCAAACTATGTATAACGTTTGACACGATCCATAAAAAGTGCATGAATGTTGCTTCACAACGCTTCATATCGACTTGGAATGGGAAATTGTGACGAACACAGGAAGAAAGGAAGCTGGTTGAAGATGAATACAAGAAATGCATTTCATGTTCACGATCTACATTTAACTTCAGAATCAACGTGTAATTTTCGAAACATCATTACCTTCAACACATGTTGATTTATCCTTGTATCCAGCCTTACATCCACTAGCACATGCACCATGAACTACATCACAATGTCCTTGTAAGCAGTGGCCACATGGAGTCTTGCAGTTCTCTCCATACGTTCCTTCGGAGCATGCTTTTAATGGTACCAATGGATATTGTCTATATTTCTCAATCAACGTTCACAGACATTAATCCTATTAAATATACACTGATCAAAATTCCTAATTACTCACGTTTGTATCTTATCCAATTTTCTTAGTTTAGAATATTTGTGTAAATCAGTAATTATTTTGATCAATACTTTCTAATATTTTAATATGTTTTATATTGTTTTATCTTCTGCGAGTTACCATCCTTTTAAATGAAAACATGAAATGTGCTGAAAAAACACATAACAGGAATCAAAGACCGCGTAAAGATATAAACTTCTTAAGATTTGGTAAGAAATAATATAAAAAACATAGAAGGTTGACCCATTTATTGCAGAAGTTCAGTCAGTAATAAAACGAAACATGGATAATCCTAAATTACCTCCCTTTTAATACCGTTTGAAATTCAAGTAACTGTAATTCAGCGTTAACACTGACGATTTCAAAGAAGTATATTGGAAATTCATTTGTAACGGTGATGCTAGTGGGGTTTGATTCCATTCACAGCAGTGCCTTTTAAATGTGAATACTTTTTTAAAAGACAAAGCTAGAAGTCGGTCGATTATAGATTGACAGCAGCAACAGGTGTGCACACCAGATGTCGTGCGTTCAATCAAGGCCTGATAATACTGAATTCTTTATAAAAATGATAGTAGCTCCTTTGCTTCAATGCTCTGCATATAAAGAGAATTTCCAGTTGATTTTTGTTTGTATGGTGTTTTACGTCATTTTCAACACGTAAGGTTATTTATGACGGTCGATTTTTTAGTGGTGGAGGCAAACCAGTACTGTACACCTCCCGCCATCAGTAAGAATCGACACTTCCTCACTTATAAGTCGAGTTCCCAGTGGGATTCGAACCCGCAGCGGTGAGAGAATTTCTAGGACTGGTCAGCCTAGTTTTGGTATATTGTGACTGGATGGGGCTTCATGTAATTTTCTACAGTATGGAGTTCCAGTGTTACAGCACTATAAAGCTGTCGACTGGAAGTAAGACACCGTCCTGATCAGATGGTTAAAAGACATCACACATAAGAGCGTTCATACCTTTATGCTTGAGAAGGCCATTTAGTTAAGCATTAGGGTCAATGAAATTAATTTATTTGTATAACATTATCTATGTTATTTAGAGACGCACCAGAGAGCAGGGTCAAATCACGCGTACCCTTTTACATTCAAATGTTTTTTGTGGTTCTTAACGGAGGATAGACTACACTTCTTTACGTAGAATAAATCCCGTGAAGTGGCAAAGGAAGGGTATCTTTCCCAAGATATTCATAATAACCCGTAGAACTATCACTACATGATGAATACCATTTACTGTTTTACTTTCTATATAACATGTATCTTGAACGCAATGCCTATGTACACATACATGTATAGATGCAGTCTTTGATTTAAATTTTCAAAATCATTAGCCCAAATTATTATATACTCACTGAAGACTTGAATTTTTATTTAGCCCGACAACATAAATTTCCGAATGTTCACTAGACTGAATGACAGTTTACTAGCCCCGGGCTTTGGGCTAGTTGGTTAATTTGAAGACTGTAGATGTAAGCAGTTTTAATTCATTCTGTCAACTCATTTACTGGGTCATACACATTTTTAGCACAATTCGACATTGCAATTATATATGGATCACAACTTTGAGAAAATGAGTTGCAGACTAAAGGAACTTGTGCAAGAGGCATGGTAGGCTATTGATACCAAATTATACAAAAGTGAAGTTTCATTTCAGTTTGCCAAGTGGTTAAACAGATATCAGCTTCTGTACATATTTTTAACACTATTTGACAATTATTTGACAATTAAAGTAAAAAAAGGGGCACAATTTTTTCAAAATAAGTTGCAGAGTTTTACAACTTGTATGTATTGTTTATTACCGAATACATGTACAGTACAACTCACGTGAACCCTACACTTTACTCAATACGCCGAGTTTGGTGCTATTGAGTGCCGTGCGATCTACGCGAAGTCAGTGTTTGGACTCAGCGAATCCACATGGCGAAAGTACCCCATTGTCGAATCACTCGGAGTGATCTAACACTCAGAGTTACTCCGAATAGAATCCAATTTACCTTGAGTGCACACTGGTGATTTATTATTGCGAATAAGAAAAATCTAAATTTTTCGCCAACTTTTGTCTTGTCCGACAGCGCGCTTCAAAAACAATACATCGCCAGAAAAAGTACAAACAATGAGATGTCGAGTGTATCTTTTCTGTTAAATGCAATGAATAAATTTCGAAAACAAATACGTGTTTCAAACTTTTAATGCATGTCATCACGTTTTGTTTGTTTCTGTTGTCCAAAAGTCAAGGTTCTTCCGACATATAAAATACCCATAATCCTTGGCCATATATACATATATAAACCTTTTAACAAGGTGGCACTAACAACCGGTTTATGACCCAGAATTGTTTACAATTTTGTCTGATTTTGTCTGATCATTTCTGACTAAAGAACCCATCAATGTATTAACAATAACAGCAGAATAGTGTTTAAAAAACTTTGTTATAAATAACGATTAATTAAAAATATAACTATAATTTCCAGTATAATAATTACAAATTGATTTTATGTTTAGTCGCACGGAGCCTGTAATAGGAACCTCCATATAACTATCGTGACCAAGTCGTGACCCAGTATACATAATCCGGGGCATTCAAATTTTTCCACATCCTCTTTTCCAAAAACAAAAGTAAAATTGTCTTTTGCTTGGATTTTTTCTAAAGTTATTGACTGCAATTAGAAAAAGTTGCACTCTTTTACCCGTGCAGTTTCGACTCGGCAAACCCCCGATTTTGTCTGCGCAAATATAGTGGCTTAAGTACGCCAAGCGCTTTTCACGTACTCCCACTCCGAGTAGTTTTATCATCAAAACTCGTGTAACTTGAAGTACGCGATTTGTAAATTCCTCACTCGGCGAGGAAGAGTAAAGTGTGGGGTCCGCATGAGCTGTACTGTATGAAGTTTCATGCCATTCTGCGATGTGTCAAGTATCAGTTCAAAAATACATTTTCACACATGTTGCCAGTGTAAAAAGTGGGATAACGTTGCCAAAAATAGCTTATATTGATACAAAATATATGTGAAAGTTTCATTCCAATACCATGTGTATCTGCTTATACATGTACATGATATATATTATATTCATATACAACAAAATTAGTGGGGGCACAACTAAGTCATATTGAGTTGCAGAAAACATGTTTAAGTTCATTGAATTGTGTAATGCAGTGTCTGAGAAACAAGCTTTTATAAAATGCAAGTGTGAAAATATTGAACAACACAACAAAGTGAAACCTATACGGCCCCCATAAACAGAGGTGTCAATATCACGGGGATCCTGTGCAACAGGTTGGATGATTTGATACTAACTGAACATGCCATTACAACTCATTTTCACAATAATAAATATATACACTATATACTAGTAATTAAAAAGAACTACAAACAAATAATCCACTGAATATGATTTTATTTGTATCCATTATTAATGTTGATATGAGCTACATGTGTTACTATATTATTTTTCTGAAACAGCATGTAACATAAAGGGACAAACGGCAATCTTGATTTTTAAACATGTACATGCAGTTGTATGTGTCGTCTACACTTTTGGAATATATATGAAAATCATGGTTACATTTTTTTTTTGAGAACTACTAATCTAGTCCAGTATTTGAAACACTAATATTAATTGAATTAAATTGGGTTTCAAGGTGCACCAACACGTTAAAACCTTTCAGGTTATGATGCCTAACAGGAATGAACATAACAGGATCATCCTCCATTTACATCAAAATAAAATATGGAGAATGGGCCTAGAACCTTCTTAACTGCAGAGTTGCTACAAATTCTATAGTAGACACTCCATTTGCGATGGAGCCACATTTCCATACGCGGTGTCACGAGTCCTACTCCGCTGCATGTGACACTGTGTTTGTGAGATTGCAGGTTGTATTCTTAAAGAATAAAAATATTTATATAGTCCAGTTTCCTCATATTAAATTAATATTCTTGATTTACTACTGAGCATGATACAGCTTTAAAGTGGAGATTTTATTGCATAACAATATTTCTTACAAATGGCAGGAGGTATATAGTACTGGTTCTAAATGGCAGGAGGTATACAGTACTGGTTATACCCAGGAATAATGGGGCGGTCTGCCAGTCTACGCGAAAACATTTTCAAGTCCACATGACATTCGGTTAAAAGTCAAGATAAAACACCATAAAATGCTTGGTCAATTGAGCACAGACAAGGCCATCCTTAAAAAAAGGTTGATTTATTTTGTTATTTTATGTACATTTTGTTTTTTAGGATCGCGCCGCAAAGCACATCAAAAACCAAACTGGGTCCCACAAAATAAACCATCCACAAATAGGCGTGCATTCAGTGTTATTTAGCAGCTTGCATACAAATAAACATTCATTCTCTTTTAATTTTACAGTAAAGTGTTCTGACGGCATATAGACTGACTTGTTATTAATGAACTAAAGGCAGAAAAAGATTATACATGTGCAGTAATTCATAAAAAAATAAGAATATGACAAGGAAATCAAATGTTCAAACTTAATATTGAAAGTGATCTTTCTTCTTCAGTTCAATGCGACAAATTCGTGTGACCTCTCATGTCAGTATGAAAGCTGAAATGCTATTGGTTCAAATTGCATATTTACATCGTCCACAAAAGTGTGTAAATTCAAATTGACCAATTTTAATCAAGGGAGAACACTTATCAACAAATACTGCTTGAATTGAATGATGTTTAACGGCTCATCAACACAGTATAGGTTATTTAGAGGCGCCCCAGAGAAAGGGGAAGGATACATAGGAATCCGGGAACCTTCCCTAAATACGGCTTTAAATTACAAGCAATCAAACTTTATTTATTTTATGTTCTTAGATTATGAAAATGGCCGGACACTTGGGCCGACTAAGGGGTATTTTTCGCCATGTCCGATGGACAGAAGTTTTTTGCTGAGACTGGGCTGTCGCTACCAAAAGCCTTAATTTTATTTTTTTTAAAAACGGACTCATAAACGGCCTAACATGTGCTAACATGACACAAAACCCACATTTCCAACAATCCACTGAATAACGAAAAATAGTTAAATTAACACAGAAATCCAAAAATAAAATTCCCTGATAATTCTCTGATTTTTCCCTGACTGAAAGGTGATTTTCCCTGATCTTTTCACGGAGTATATAGCTCAAATACAGCTGTATACGTATGGCCTCCAACCTCCCCTTATAGCCATACCTTCACCACCATTAAGCCAAACACATTCTATACTCATATCTTTGGAGTTTTATAGGTCTTAGATAATTTTTTAATATATTGCTAACAGTTTGAAGAAATACAGCTTTTTAATAAAGTCAGGAAGAGAAGCTACCAGTAGCCAAGATTTGTTCTCTCCAATCTTTGTAAAATTCCCTGATAATTCCCTAATTTTTTCAAATTTTCAAATTCCCTGATTTTTCGCTGCAGGGAATTTTTTTTCACCCTTTTCCCTGTTTTCCCTGTTTTCCAGAGTCTGTGGCCACCCTGTTAATGATTGCACTATGTTCCTTTAAGATATTTTTTTTTTACTTTAATATAATATGGATTTATGTTAAATATATTATGCTTTACTTATGGACTTTAAATCTGCTTTCATATCATTAAATACAATTTGGAGTTCAATTTCTTCATTAATCTACCTTAGCTCAGACTGCTTAGCTTTAAATATGTTATTAAATGATAAAAATAATCAATAATAATAATATACTGGTACATTACAAGAATGCAAAAACAATTTCCTTTTAAAGGGACACTGTACGTAAGTAAGCAGATATTGAGCATAACCAAATAACTGGCTGACTTTTATTCAGTGAAATGTATACATAAAAACATGAGGATAGACCCTAAGAAGTACGTAGGAATACATTCGTGAGTTTGAAAAAAAAAAGTTTTAATTATTATATGTAAATAAAGTGGGACCCACAATATTTACCTTTTCTGCGATCACGTGACTTCCATTAGCGCATTATGTTTTCACCACAGTATGTATTGCGTAGCATGTATAGCCCGCTTAGCTCAGACGGGAGCGTTGTCGACCACTTTACACTCACTATTATTACGGCGAGTGTAATTTTAGTTTGGGCTGCGAGTTCAAACGCACAAAGCGGATTTACTTTTTTTTGTACCGCGATTGAATTCCGTTAAACAATCCTGCTTTTAATAAGTAAATATTCAATAATGTTTAGTGTGTAATGTTTGCGAACATAATTATTGTGTGTTTTATAAGCTAAACGTTACGGACAGTGTCCCTTTAACTATTCCCATTTTGATTTGCAAATATAAAAGTTACATACATGTAGAACAAGAAGCACCGCCCGTCTTTGTGCAGACACTCAACTTTCGAGGCCTTGTCTATTTATTGGGAAACTCAGTTGAAAGGCATAATTCTACATAATTGCCGAACAGAATTAAGGCACTTGTATCTGAGTTCTTCAAATGAAAATGTGGTGTCATTGAATATTTTCAGGGGATTTTAGGATATAATGAAAACATTTAATTTAAAATTGAATTGAAATGAATGTTGTTTAACAGCTCATCAACACAGTATAGGTTAAGACTAAGTTGACAGGCTTATTCATAATTTTTCATTACAGAGATGTTGAGATTTTATCTTATTTTCGGTAGTTGATAAAATTTGTGTTACTCGGTTTTTATCCTTAGGTTCTATAGTAAAATTAAAATATTTGACCAAGTAAAAAGATGATAATTTTCAAGATTTTGTTTTGAAAGATATGTATGTTGAATCAGTTTGCATGGATGTGCATGAAATATGCAGGGTTTTAAAAGAATCACATTGTAGATACCTTAATTTTAACAGTTAACTTGGTTGAACATCAAGGATAAAGACCGAGTTTATCACCTACCAGAATGAATTAGGTAGGTCTTATTTCTGGTCACTGATTGGTCAGTTTTATTGATGATGCTCTATCAAAATTATGAATAAACAAAACTTTTACCAATTGTGTGTACATAAAAGGGGCCATAATTTTGTTAAAATAAAAGCAAGATGTCTAGATCCTGGCTCTATGATGTTGTCTAATGATGCCGAATACAGAGTACGTGTTTCAAAAAAGTTATGTAAAATAGTTTTCGAGATAAAAGCTTACATGCAAAACTTTAACCAAATTGTCCAAGTATAAACTGATAAAAGGGGCCATAACATTAAAATAAAAGCATAAGTTATAGAACTTGTCTCTACGATGTCGTCTAACGACATCAAATACATGTATAAAGTTTCAATTCATTAGGTAAAGTAGTTTCGGAGATACAAGCTTACATACAAAACTTTAACCGACGCAGATGACGATCAAGACAAAGTGATGACAATTATAGCTTTCTTTTTCAAAGAAAAAGTCAACAAACGACATCGTCACATCATGAACTTGGGGAGTGTTAAAAGGCACCAAGATTGCGGTGTGTCCTTTTAACTTACATCATGTACATGTAAGATTTATAAAATACAACTAAATAAAACAGAAAAACATATCCGTAATTTTGTCTCCTAAATCATATTAAAATGCAAAATCTCACTCCTAGATATCACAAAGGTGGTTTTAAAACGTGACTAAGGTTTTATTTATATTAAAACTGACCAAGTTTGGTTGAGATACTAATGGGAGTGCTAGAGTGATGCCGACAAAAAAAATCTTACCATGATGCAAGCCCGAATTACCAATTGTCCTACAATTTATTTATAGAATTTATGAAATATAACTATACACAAATTTGGTTCAAAATAGTCAGTCACAAGTAAACAGCATGAATACAACAGATGGAAGTTAATTGGTCGGTTTGTTTTTTGAAATTCTTTCACTCCAACGGAGGTGTGTTTTTCCTCTTGAATACTTTGAATCGACTTATTCGTAAAAAAATATATTTGCCTCCAAAGTTACCATAGTTAATAATGTTGGTAATAACATGGTCCATAAAGTTCAATCCGTAAAATTGCCACGAGCCCGATTACTGTAAGAATTGTTTCGTTTCATAATTAAGCATCCATTTTCATTGCTGCAGTAGAACTCAGGATCCTCATCACTCTAATACTCTACATCTAGAACAATGAATTTCAATCACTTTTTCTTTGTTATATTGCAGGTTTAACGTATCCATTATGGTTTCTATGTGAAGAATCTCCTTCCAATTCAGGCCTCAATTTACTGGGTGATTTGAGCAAAGTAGTCATCCTTTATCAACTGACTTTGCCTTCACCGCACTTCAAAGCGAATGTTCAAGTCGCCGTTATTTCCAGGGTTCCAGTTATCCATAATAATATCTGACTTATAAGTAGCTGGCATGTGAATGCATATATGAACGTACATGCCGATTAAAATTTAGACCATACATATTATATAATAACTCCAATATTTGTCTCAGCCATTTCAGAACAGAGACTTTTTTGTTTGACTTTCTTGCTTATTTGGCATGTCAACTTTGAACCGTATGTTTGAACACCTTGAATGCTATATTAGACTGCTTTTATGCTTGGTTCCTTTTTTACATAAAAACTTTAACTCTGCTGAAGTGCTTACACCCTCAGGCAGTGTTATTTTATTAAGTGTTTGATTCCTGGACCGGTTCCGCCTGCATGCTTCAGAAGTAAATCTGCGTTGAGGCTACCCTATGTCTTCTCTAATAACTTGACAAGTCCAGACAGAACAGCAATCACACGATAATGCCTTTGTCTCTGAAAGAGATGAAAGAAATATTTAATTTATAAAATTATTCTTATTCTGCAAAAGTGTGATGTTTAATACATTAATTTAGCTGGAGTTTAACAGCTTTGGTCATATGGCGACATTTCCAGCTTTCATTGGTGGAGGAAGACCAAAGGTGCCCCTCCAGTTACAGGCACTGGAGTAGAACCAATGATGTTCCGCAAGCCGGGTGAATATCTTCCTCACATAAAGATTCCTAGGCCCATGAGGGATCGAACCCACAGCAGTGAGGGGCAAATGATTTCAAGTCAAGAATTTACCCACTCGACCAAGGACGCCCCACTACTTACATGTCAGTCTTCGACTTGACCAACTAGTCCTAAGCCCGGGGCTAGTAAACTGTCATTCGGGCTACTGAATTTTAATTTAAGTAGTCGGGCTGAAGAAAAATGTATGGGTTTTTATTGAGTATATAAAAATTCGGGCTAGTGACATAAATTAATTCAAAGACTGGACATGTACATGTAGCTGCAGCTCTTAAATGTTGAGGATTAACCATATACCCCGTTTAAATGCTTCCAATCCCATACTTCCTAAAGAAAATGAACTCATCAGTGCTATATATTAGGAGTTACAGTTTACAGCCTAGCATCAATTTTAAAGGGGAACATTAAAAAATATATATATTGAAATCTTGAAGTCTCAAAATCACATGGGCAAAAAAAAGTCACACATTTTAATACCGGGTTATGTCCAACCGTTTTACGTTCCTATGAAATTATCATTAAAATGTGTGACTTTTGTTTTCTACCTTGTGTCTTTAATTTAACAATATACACCAGGACTTTTGAGAAAGTCAGTTTTTGCAATCCTTCAACATGCACGTATTATTTTAAATGAATTACTTAGCAATAAAATGTAATACCCATTTTAATCTACTGCTGCATTTTCATTGATCGCCTTTATACACAGATGTTTATCTAGATGTAAATGGAGAGGGAGTCTGGAATGGTCATTCTTGTTGGCGCCATATAACCTTTTCTGAGTTGATGCGCCATAAAACTCCAATTAAATTAAATTTAAACAATTTCAATTTGCTTATAAAAATAATAAAAATTACTTCTTGTGATTTATTCAAGTTGTATATCTCCTTATAATTTAATATACAGTAGTATAATAAAGATTACGTGGTCATCATTGGATCTGTTAAAAAAAAAATGGCCAAAAACAAAGTTTTTTGTAAACCCAAGTTTATAAAATACATGAACAATCCCAGTTAAATTACAGCGCATTGGTAAATCCCAGTTAAATTTTAGCGCATTAAATTAAGTGATGATTGTAGATTCTGCTTGTGCTTTGGCTCAAATATTTGGAAACATGCACTTGGCAATGACAAAATTACTGAAATGAATGTAAAAGCATTTTGTAACATTGAATGAGAATAAAACGTGAAACTGACAAGTCATGGTATTTGCTATTGGTCAAAATGTAATGAATGAGCCTCAAACTGACTCCTTATTTACCACAATCTCATTAAAATCAGACTCTTTATCGCGCTACGATACTCTACATTACAAGGATCTAAGAACTCTCCATTGGAGGTCACGTCAGATTGACCTTACGATTAGCCAATCAGATTTCAGCCTACAAAATTGTTCAGTATAGAATGCTGTGGAGCATTGGAGATATTACCCTTCATTTGTTTACATATTGCTTTTTTGCTTTTGTTACTCAGAATTATTCTAAAGTTTATGGTTTCAACTAAATTGTAAAATTTTGTGTTTGCGTATGTTTGTGTTTTCTTTTTTACTTTACAATACAAACAAACAATTGACTCAAAAAAAAACGTCTTTATGTATGGAAAGATAACTCGTAATTTTATTTACGCTGTGATCGATATTGATACATTTTCCATTCGAGAACGGCGTTACGCTTTTACCTGACGATATGTTTCCGTATTAATTGAACGGATATAAATACATGGACAAGACTGCAGTACCTAGTAATTTTACATTATTTCAACACGGTTAAACCGAGGTAAACATAAACCTCAAACTTTTTTATAATTTAAAATGCTTGCTTGACAATTTTGTCATTTTGTCAAGCATAGATTTTTTCTGAATATGTTCAAATAGTAAATAAACATATTCTACACACCAGTGACAAGCAGTCTTTGAATTAACCCATTAGACCCTAGCCCGGGGCTAGTAAACTGTCATTCGGGCTAGTGATTTTTTTAAATTTATATAGTCTGGCTTAAGGAAAAGTACGGGTTTTCATGGAGTATATAATAATTCGGGCTAGTGACATAATTTTTTTAATTCAAAGACTAGACAAGTACGGAACAGTTTGACACTAGAACCATGAATTCTGAATACGGCGATTGGCAAAAGTTTAAACGCTATGTATTTATGTTTCGCTATGCACTGAAATAAATATTTTGTGTTTTTCTCACATTTGTTTACTTTTTTAATATGCTCAGAACAAAAACTTCTGCGTTCTTTGGCTCATATATATCTGTACATTACGCAGATACGCAGCTTATCCTAAGAGCTCTGAATACCATATTTCTAAAATGCTCTAAAAGCACAACCTTTCTTTGTGGTAAAAAATAAATGTACCAATGTATTTTGTTAACAATCTTTCAGTCATATCACCAGTGTGTTATAATTACATCATGCTGGGAAGACTTGTCCTTAGCATTACTCTTATAATGCTGAACGTCAAGACTCAAGTAAGGGAACCACCAGTACCATATATATATGAAGTATGACTTGGGCGAGGATTGAACCCACAACCTCATGCATGCGAGGCGGAGATTCTACCACTATGCCACCGTGGTGATTTCCTAAGAAAGTGACCGTTAAACTTGTTACACACATATTTGCTTTTTTTCCAGAAGTCAAGCTAAACCACATTTGTATGTCACTTTAGTTTAAAGGTACACATGGCAATCTTGATTTAAAAACTTGCAGTATAACCCCCATAAATTTTTCTACATAATTTGCATTTGTTTAATCATTAATTAATATTAAAAATATAGAACAGTAGATTCAGTTCTTAATTGCACTTTTCATAGTGAAGTGTCATTTAATTGACTATAAAATACAAAAATATACCTGTAAGTCATCAAGTTTTAAAGGCACAGTTCAACAAAACCACTTTAATAAGTAAAACCCCCACCAAATAATGCATTTGTTGGGCTGTTTTTATAGCCATTCATGATTGGGCTATATTCCCAATGCCAAAACATATATTTTCCCCAATTTTGAGACAAAAGTTCCCAATTGAAAAAAAAAAGGTTAGTGTGACAAGTACTGAGAATAAAACATTTTTAAAATTCCCAATTGTAACATTATGGGTTATCTCCCCTAAGTTAGTAAGTATAGGAAAAACACTGTAATGGCAAAATTACACAACAAAACCGTTCATCAAAATTAACTCTATCCAGCTGTTTAGGTCATATATAACAATCATCAGTCAATATATATGTGCCAAATAAAAGTATATGATTTTCATGGGTTCTTAAAATAACCGTGATTGAATATGCATAAAACTTAGTTCGACGGTCCAGTTTTGGGTTTTTAGTTAAAGTTTACATAGATTCTCAAAATTGTAAGTTATATATATATATACATATAATATTATATAAATCGCCATCAGTAGCTTTAGAAATGGCGTACATATTGTAATGTAAGATTTGACTGATGTTGACGGGATAGCTACCTAAAACTAGAGCTACAAATTAATGACATCATTTATTTTGAACAAGGTTGAAACCGTAATGCATGATTTACAAATTGCAATGCGGGTCTGGGGGCTATATTGTAACAATACTGCAGTGCTCCAGATAAGCTTTCATCACGCATGAATTGAATTGAATTGGGGTTTTAAGGCGCACCAACACATGAAAAGGTTATATGGCTCTTAGCAGGCATGAACAGGCCAGGCTCATCTTCCATGTACATCGAGATAAAATATGGAAAATGGGCCTAGAACCTTCTCACCCTGAACTGCAGAGTTGCTGCAAATTCTATCGTAGAAACTCCATTTACGCTGGAGCCACGTTATTGTTTTTCTGCCACTGCTCTTTTGATGCGAGCGAGATAGCACCTGAAACAATGCAGGGATCATGATGATGACCTTTCATGAACAAAAAATGATAAAATGAACATGAATTTGGGGGGATTCTACCCCTCTGCCTACCACTCCAAAGGGATCTGTAGTGGCCTTATTCTATGCCCTGTGACCAAACGGGGGACCCCGGGAACCACACGGAGCTCATCACGCATGAAAAAACTGTATTGCGAATTTACATTTACTAATGCATATTCTTAAAACAAGTTTTGAAAAAAATACATTAATGTAAAATGTTTACTCTTAGTTGTAATTACCGAAAAACATAACATATTTCCTCGTCTGCTTATATATATTCATTAATCTGTCTGTCTTTTTTAAATGGCATTAAGGCAATCTTTAAAAATATATTTGTCTGCCGTTTCCCGACCCTGGATTGTATTAGTGGGTCGGTAGGTAGGTGAATACTTTTTTTTGCCAAAGACAGTAAAAAATGTAAGAAATTAAAGAAAGATATACTAAAAACAGTAAAAAAAAATAATTTCTTGAAGAATTGCTATAAAAAGGTTTGGGTAGGGCCTTTTTCTGTAGGTAGGGAAACAGCAAACCAACATTTTTTTATGGTCGGCCTAATTTGTGTCAAACAGCCGACTTCTTTTTTTTCCTTGCAAGCATCGACTAGTAATTGCTGGAGGTACTTGACTGTCTTTCAATACCGAACATCAGTAAGTATTTAGTATGATTGGATGCATTCATTTTTCTACTGAAGTGTTAAGCGTGTATGCAGGTATTAGGTTCTCGATACTTAAAGATGATTTTTTAATGCGTTCTTGTACTCGTTTATTTTATTTTAAATGTTTACCGATTAATCGATTGTAACCGATCATCAGTTTTAATACTTAGTCATTTGATTATGATGATTGATTATGAAAGTATATAAACGACCAACAGCTAAATGTAAAATTTCACTTTGATTAATTTTAAAAATTGAAATAAACCTATGCAGGAAACAACAGTTGGGAAATAAATAAAATGAGCATGTACACAAATAAACACATTTATATTTGAATTAGAATTACTTCACTGATTAAAACTTCACTGATTAAAATAAAATTACAATGGCATTATAAACTAGACAGGAATGAATACATTCAAAAACTTGTTTTAAGTTCAAGGCCTGAAATACAGATTGACCTTAACGTTAAACTTTATGCTGACTAGCCGATTATAACCAATGATTGATCAGTTACATCCAACCAATTGTAACCAATGATCGATTGTAAATTTTAACCGATTGCACATCACTAGTTTTTGATGATTTGTTTGTTTGTATGATGTTTTACGTCATTTTCAACACATGTAAGGTTATATATGAGTTGATTTTTTTGTGGTGAAGGCAGATCACCCACTTTTCTTTGGTTAGAGCTATGCACCACCCGCCATCCATAAGAGAGTTTTTGATGAAAAAATATTCGTAATTACTCAGATACGCGTCTTATCTGGACTAGGCTAGTGCTAGGAATTTAAAGCTTTTAGCCCTAAAAATTTCTTTAGCCAGATTAGAATTTCTATAGCCAGACTTTTGCCGAGATATTTTGTAACTTTAATTGAAGCCGCTAAAACCGAGTTTGCATACACATCAAAAGTAAGTTATAAGAGTATGCTTTAAACAAACAGTGTCACACTTCATGCAATTGCTGTTTTGATCAGCTATTATGGCCATAAGAGGGCGCCACATTATTTGATATTTACCCGGCTCAATAACGCAATAAAATATATGGATAATATTGTGTGCTTGAGGACACAAACTAGTTGATTGACAGCGAGAGGCGGAACAGTGGGCGGCATCTATCGCACACAATTTGGCAACGGTTTTCAATAAACAATGCGATAATTATTTATCTGTCCAAATTGATTGTCGCTAATTCTTTAACAACATCAAGCGGGATATTGGCTTATACATGTAAACTGTCAAAGACGTTGTTTATTAGAATTCGGGATTTTCCAAGATTTTTTAGACAAAATCGGTCGAAACTATGTGTAACCGAGTACAGGTGTATGGTGAAATATTGATTCCTAACCGTATGTCCTCGATAGCTCAGTGGTTAGAGCCTGGTACGGTAAACTAGACACTGGGTACCAATCCCGGTTGAGGAACGATTTTTTCACCACCTGTTATTTTTGGGGGCTCGTCCGGGATCCAGGACCGTAACTCCATTAGGGACGAATTTCAATCTGGTGGGTGTGTATGTAACCGGGTACAGGTATATGGTGAAATATCAATTCCTAACCGTATGTCCTCGATAGCTCAGTGGTTAGAACGCTGGTACGGTAAAGCAGGGACCCTGGGTTCGAGTCCCGGTTGAGAAACGATTTTTTCACCACCTGTTATATAGTGATTCGCCAGATCGCCGAAGTCTGGTGCATTTTTATGTATTTCTAAAGATTTTCATTTGACAGTTCGGGTTTTGTTTTGCCTATGGTGATTTGGCGAATGGTTAACGCGAGCCTAGGTGGAGTACTGCCAATACGTGTACATAGGCAATGGAAAAATAACTTATTTCAAAGATGATTTTTAGAACTCACTGTTAACTGAATTAAAATTCCCTTTACATTAATTTACATGTGACTTGCTACAATCTGACTCACTTGTCCTAGATAATCGGAGATTCTACTTGTTGTCGTTGAGCTCTGACAACAGAGTGTTCAATTTGATGTAATTTGTTATATGTGAAAAGAGTCTAAACATATTGTGTCATGATTACGCATCGATAGTTAAAAAAAAATCATCCTCACTTTTTGAAGGACTTTTCCTGAAGGCAATTTTCTTACTACGGATTATTCTAAATGTATACATGTTATAAAATACAACACTTACCATTCTGGAGTTTTACTATCATAAAATTGTCGCCACCGTTCAACTTCAACGCATCAAGTTCTAACGTCATGAACTTGATGAAGGATTGAATGCGCCGGGCAAAACTTCATCAGAAATCCTCAAAAGTACTTTTCCTGGAAACTCCGTCTCAGCTTACTAACTAAGTAATGCATCATCCATTGCCCCAACTCTCTATCAGAAATTTTAACATATCCAATAATTGTTCTGGCCATGTTATTAAATCCAGTTTATTTGATTTCTGAATGAAAATCCGGAACAAAAGAATGGCCGCCATGTTGTTCTTCTTCCATTTATGTCGATTTATACGCGTGATGCGGTTATATGTATCATATAAGGGATACAATTATTTTGCTTAAAAACTATCATATACTATTTATACATGACCAGTGTTGTGTAATAACATCAATTTGTTAATAAATCGACACCTGTAAAGCATATTTCTTGTCAGGGAGCAAAAGAAAACAGTAATCATGATGGGACTATTTACGCGGAAGCCGCATCACAACATACCCTGGCAAACCCCCGTCTTATGAATAAAACCAGGGGTCAGACCGGGTAGGATAATTAATAGGTCGCAAACGTAATGAATGCAAATATTTCTATGTTAATGATGTGTAAGAGGTATATAATAAAAGGATCATTAATAGAGTAACGTGTTCTGGAAGTTTGTATCACATCTCGTAGGTATATGCCAGATCAGGATCACACGAGAGGCTCCTGATCTGGCATTTAATAACTCGAGGTGATACAAACTTCCAGAACACGTTACTCTAGTAATAATACTATTATATATCTCTTGTTCTTAAAATGACAACTTTATTTCATAAAGGATGCATATTTTTACCATTACCCTTATATACTGTTACGAGTATTGGTTCTTTGACTTCCATGGGGAAAGCTATGGTTGTGCCACCTTATATATTACATTACTATTTTATAAAGCTGTAAGAAACATAGCTGTATGATACAAAGCGAAACAATTCATGTGAATGTATTCCATTTTATACAAAGATCAACTTGCTAGCATCAAGTTAGGACCACTTTGTTTCTAAGATACGACGCAAATCAGTCATGCAGAGCCTAAATTTTCCGAAATAAGAATGCAACTTTGGTAGCCATATTGAATCAGCGGCAGTAACAAGGATCATTCAACTAGTGAATTTTAAAAATGTATCAGAGTTGTATTTGATTATACTGTTATATTCGAGTTGACGTATTTATATTTACTGATTGAGTTCTGGATAAAGTAACGGAATTAAAAAAGTTGTTTTTCTTCGATGTTTCTTTGCTTTCAATTTTAAAGTATCTCCTAAAACTAAAGGGTACTCTTTTTTTCAAGGGATGTAACTCAGATTAAACAATTCGCAATATCTCGAAGTAGTTCATCTACGAACTTTACTAAAGATATACAAATGTATAAGCGACTCTGTAACTACAAATTATTTATGTATTCACGAGTTATTTCCCTTTAACAGTCTTAAATTTGTCTCTCGTCTCATAAATACAACAATGCAGTTCTCTATGTAACGTTGGCGACTCTGTGGCAACCATCATGACAATTTGACAAAACGCTAAAAAACGTACATGAAATTAGATAATCACTGAAAACACGGAATCATAGGAGATATTGTTTGAACATGTATTTATTTTTAACCTTTTTGAATCTCTGTCGACAACAACAGTATCTGTATAGGAACCGATCAAAGATAATTTTAACAAAGATTTATATAAATATTGACAACGGATTTAGAAAAGATCAGCGTAAAAGAAATGTTTTAATGACAACCAAAGCCAAGCTAAAGGTCAATATAATGAGCATGCACGTGATATTTTTATTATAACTGAATATGCCATTTCAGAGGAAACGTCGTTTGACGTTTCTTTAATTTAGCTTTTATAATCTATGTCGGTAACAACAGTATCTGAATGGGAACCGATCAAGGATAATTTTAACAAAGATGTATATACATATTGACAGCAGATTTAAAAAAGATCATCGTAAAAGTAATGTTTTAATGACAACCAAGGCAATGATAAAGGTCAATCCAATGAGCAATGCACGTCATATTTTTATTATACTGAATATGCCATTTCAGAGGAAATGTCGTTTGACGTTTCTTTAATTTCGGTTATTTTAGCAAAAGTGCCCATCTTGGACCACGAGCGTTTACAAACACCAATCTGAAAGGGTTCGACTCGGAAATATAGTTGTCCAATTTCATAATTCACATTTACATACTGGTGCCAAAACCTACACGAATAAATAAGATTCATACAAGCGAACTAAACTTGAATTTAGGTCAAAGTCATTACATGACAGGCGTTATGGGCAGGCTTCACTACACAAATTAGAAAGTATCGAATCACGAATATATAGAATATATTCAGTTAACTGCGTTCAGGACAAGAAGGTTTTGATTCAATTTAAATCATCATGTAACACTTGCAACCATTTAATTGCCAACTACGAGGCGGTGCATTTACAAAAAGTCAATCTGTGTGATACAGCATAACCCAACACAACAACATACAATCAAATAGTCCTTTGATATCTTAAGAAAGACACATATCAGCGATACGTGAAAGAAAACAATGCATATCATAAATATTATGTTGCCAAAATTGAACTCAGGTAAGCTCATCTTGCTACCTTAATTTGTTTTTATATGTATTTCTCGTATTTAACCTTTTCTAACGCTTTAGGAAACAACGTAACACGTTGTCAAAGCATGCGTTTAATTAAATCGTTTGCACGCGATTTGAATAGAATAATTGCTTATATAATAATTAAAAAATATAATTACGTGTTTTTGCATGTTAGGGTTAAAGATGAATAGCCACCCTTTTTGTAGTATTATCAATTAACAACTTTAACTCTTAAATATCATATAAACATTTCTTGATAGTCCCAGAGAAAAACATATATTTAAATCCGCTACTAAGTTGTATGTAAAAATAAGTATTATTTGCATGACGTAGATACTACTTTTACCACTGCGTGTCTTCACGGGGAAATGGTGTAAATCTGAATTGTATAGCTGCAGAACTATTGCCAGATAATTGATAAATACATTACCTTTGGATTAAATTACCTGTTCAAAGTTGTCTACATCATCCAATAAAATCTTATTCTCGCTTTTCACAGATATTGCAATGTGTGATGTGTAAATATCTATTGTTGTGTATTGATTTCGATTTAAATAAACATAATCATGTTCATGAAGCAAAACATGGCCGGAGAACTTTAAGTTATCATTGATGAACTTTAAAAATAGATTGTTCTAGTAAGAGTAATATATAGTAAAAAAGGGTCGCATATCTTTTACGTTTCATGATCTATAAAAGAAACATATATGTTCGAGAAACTAACCCAGCTATTTATTTGGTTCGCATTTTGTTTGTTGACATAAAACGTTCTGTTTCTAATACCACAACAACAAGAAAGAAAGAAAGAACTTACGAAGCGATGCGATAGCTTGCTCTAACACCTACTCCTGTAAGAAAAAATGCTTTTTGCAGTCCAAATTATATTATACTTCATAATGTAACTTCAAATTACAAATAGATGTTCGCATTTATAAGGGTATTTAGGGTATGAAAACGGACAAAGGATTTGATTAGAATATTTGAAGATTGATCACTTGCAAATTAGTGTGTTTGCAGTCGCAATTTCTTACATTTGCATTTAAAAGAACATTACCTTCTTTACAAGTGTCTCCAACGTAGCCAGGAGCACATCCACGTAGACAACGACCATCATCCTTCTGACAGACGTCTTCATCTTTACAATGTCCACAGCTGTTGACACATTGATGACCATAACGACCATCTTCACAGGCTACATGAAACATAACACTAATAAGTATTCTTGAAGTATAAAGGATAACAAACAAAATTACACTACCGTTCATGAACATCCTCAATCAAACCGAGACTGCAGTATTTGTTGTGTTCGGCAATTTCCAAGTTTCTCCTTAAATGTTTATAAATTGTTTATATACTTTTTATCACAGTAGCATTGCTTGTTCAGTGTGTCGGCGGTAAAACGTCTCCATGGGCTTGCAATCGGTACTGTTATTCATTTCGATCTATGGAAATCGCTGAAGCCGTTATTTATATACAAATATCGGTGGTCCTTTCTCAAATACTTCTGTTTTATTACTTTTATTTCGAATAGATGTTTCCACAACTACAGCCTTTATAGGTTCTGGGTATTGTTTGATCATCCTTAGGATATGTTGTCTGCTTTTTAATTTAGTCTTTTAACTGTTGCGTGTGATACGCAAGGTTAAGGACCACTGCTCCCAACTAAATTTCATTTTGTTTATTTCGCCCATTGTTTTTTCATTTTGATAGAAACTGGGCCCATACGCCGCTGGCCATGGAATGGTATTTAAATACCACATTAAAGGTTGCATGTTCATCGTCATATGCATACCATCTACTATTAACATTTCAATTACTGAGTTCTGCTCAACCCGGGGCTAAAGGGTGTGAACAGTAGCAAGCATTTTACTACCTTCATATATATATTTATATATACATATATATTATATATATATAATATTACTCACATCCTCTTTTCTGTTTAGTATTTCAACATCAACCGCCCTTAAGTGTGTGTATTCTTGTTTTAAAACGACAATGAAAATGGGAAAATATCAACAAACGAAATGAAACACGGTAGTGTATGATTTAGAAAACTTACGAGCATCACATTTATCCCCTTTATAACCATTCGCGCATCCACGTGGACACTGTCCCGTCCGAGCATTACAGGGCTCTGATTGTAAACAATGGCCACAACTAGTACCACATATGGGTCCCCATTTGTCATCCGGACATTCTGTAAAGCAGTAGCACAATATTGCACCCAGTTCATAAAAAGTTGTGTGACATCTCAGACAATAACTCTACCGGCAAAGCGCTTGGACTCACTTTTGAAATACACTGTCCCGATGAAGGCTTCCCAATGTCAAAATATGCATAACAATATAGCAAGCGTATTACAACCATTATGGAAGGCACGTTAATGTGAAGAAGTATACATGTATATAATATGTTAAGGTTAGAGCACGTTTAAAGCAAAGATTGATGGGCATTTCACGGAGTGTTAAAACATGCCAGTAAGTTTGCGATATCCGGCGATTCTGGCTGGACTAATCCGGAAACTTTGCGAAACTTATAGATGTTAAAGCCGTGAATCCAAGTAGATTATATAATTATTGGACGATAACTAAATCACAAAATAACTTTTTAAATGGCATATGTATCAACGATGTGGGTGCTGAAGGGATATAAGGATATATTTGTAGCAATTGTTATTGAAACTTCGTATAATTTTCATTATGTTGTAGAACAATTTACTAACTACTGTAGAAGGAGCTAAGCATATTATACTCTTTTATGTTTATACGGTATCTGCCCAACATTTCTATGACGAACATGTTGTCTCATTAAATTTACAATAAAACATGTACTATAATGTCAGTAGCAGTCCAGTACATCTTGACTCATTTTAAGTAAAGTGTTGCCAGAAGTGTACGAGATTAAATGAACACAAGACAAAACAAGGAAGAAAAATCAAAAAATCACATTACACTGTAGTTACTACTAACAGCTAAACGCAAGCTTACTGTGCATTTCAGGGTGGCTGGACGTCAAATATAAATCGAGATTTCTTTTTATTATTTGCTATGTGTTTTCATACTTGATATGGTTAGATAGAATGAATATAGACGCGCCTGGATCTGTTTACAATTCCGGTATGCTTCACAAAGCTTAAAATTAATTTTGACACTCTAGTTTACATTGTAAAAATGAAAACAAAATGGCGGCGTTATTTTTTAGAAATTGTCGTCTGCGCATGTCTGTTTCTAGGGTTCGGATTACCAAGGAAAACGTAGGTTATGCAGGGTGGTGTTGTTGTTCAATGTTCAGCACCTCTAGCAGTCGATCATACTTACCTTTTATTTTGGAATGAAAACCATTGTATCTAGCAAATAAAAGGTAGGTAAAAAGTATACTGCGTTTATATTTTGTTATTTAAACCACTGATGGTCAACTAATGTTTTAAGTCTTTAAGTCGCCCTACCCTAGAAAAATGGATTGTTACGCCGTCGTCATTTTGGTTTATATGTAAACATGGGTGGTTGGGGAGGGGGAGTTGGGGGGGGGGGGCAAAATGAATGTTTAACATTGGTTTAGCTAATTTTGCGAACTTCAGGGCTCTTAGTTCTTCAAAATAAGATTGAGTGCAATACAGGCGGACTGATGATAAAACAATTTATTATATACCGATCAATACTATATACAGAGTAACTTCATATTCTGATGGTAAGCAATCAACTCGAAGTGATACAAGCTTCCAGAACACGTTAATATAGTACTATACACGTGCTACTGTTATATTAAAATAATTATTTAAATCAGAAAGGTGCACACCGTCAACAAAAATAGTCCAAAGACAATGTTATATTTTGGAAACCTCCAAGTTTCAAAATATAAAGACAATACCGATATTAGATGTTCGAAAGGACTATTGCAATATTATAACTCGAGATTTGTCATCTAAGTTTAGATTGGCTTAATTAATGTTAATAACATGCACCTATATTGCACTTCCCTCCCGACCATCGTTTGTCACAACCGGATTGACATATTTCAGCAAGTCTGTCATTCATTGAAAAGTCTTTACAATAACAGGGTTCCGTGCAATCCAGACCACATTGATATTTAGGACAATCTGAAAAACATTGCATTGAAAAGAGAAATTATGCCAATACCTCCACATATCTGAGAAGTCGTTTATTTGATTTACATATATCAAATTACACTAATTCGACAATAGGTTAGGTCACAAGTTACTTACTAGGTAAGATATGACCCTTTGCGTCAAATTTATATACTAAAGGGAAAAAGAAACGCAACTCGGGAAATTCGCTATATAATTTATATACATCTCCACGTAATATTCCAGAGAAATACCAAGACGTTTTGTAAAACAATAATAGTTGCAACTAGTTAGTGAAAGGACAAAACAGTGCTGTTGTAGAATTGTTAATCACAGTACACACTGTAACACGAAATTCATAAATGTTGAAGTTCCGCCTTGAACATTTGAACCATTTCAGTACTGTATTTAATATAAAGATATTTCAAAAAATGACGTCCTTAGTTTATTCACCTGATTGAGCCAAACGCATATTCTATCAATATTGAAACTATTAAGTCGTAACATTTGATGTGTTATGTGTTTTTCTAGTATTTTATCCGAAAGGAACGGTCTCATGTAGCCGTGTAACATTCGATTAGGCCAAGCATATTAATATGCATACAGCATAAAGCGGAAATTCCCGAGTTGCGTTTCTTGTTTCCTTTAATATATTTACTAAGTTATACCAAGTTCATTGCATTAATTGATTAGTTCAAAATACCAGTTTAAGAAATAATACGACAATCAGCAAATGATAATTAGGAAGATGGATAGGAATAGTCAATAAAAGAAAATTGCGCATAAGTAGAACGCAAAACACAAAATGCAGAAAAATCTGTAAAAATGTAACTTGCCTGAAAAAATGCCATGTTGCTTTATATGACATTAGTCATTTATCTTTAAACAATATGGATTATCGTCTTATATTTTATGTATTCTATATATAATAAGTTATCCGCACTTAAACAATTGACACGTGATAACACACAGAAAAAAACATGATTGAGTGAATTAGTTTTATCTCACCAAAGTGTTCAGATTAAATAAGTATTTAAGGATACATAAATAATGAGGTCCAATTTCTATAGCGGGTCATATTGTAAATGTAATAGATATAGAAACGGGGATCCTTAACATGCAACGAAAACAAATAAGAGAGAAAATTACAGACTCGGTTTGCAGTCTGTCACTGAGAGATCATTATAAGAATCTTTCATGGGTATCCGGTGAAGATAGGGAATTCCAACCCAAGGTATAAGTATTTTTATCGGAACCGAGGCTCTGCCGAGGGTTGGAATTTCCTATCTGAATATAATACCCATGATATATTCCGTTTCTTGCATATCAGAGACATGTTGTGCGTTGACGCCGCCAGCTACACTAACGTGTTGCATGTTTTCCTGCATACCGGATGTTGGTGCGCGCGTGAATTTTATCTCGATACTAGGGTGAGATGGAAATATTTAGCCCCGGTAAAATGACGGATATCCTTGTAAGGTATGCAAGAAATAAGATTCAAAACCTCTCACGCCCCACTAGCACCGGCTTATGCGGTATTCTAAGTTAAAGCTACATTGAATGGAGTCGATGATCACAAAGTAAGTAATAACGCCACTGATTCGAAGCGCTGGGAGACTTTTACATATTTTAGTTTCTTAGTTAGACCATAATATTATAAGCACCATATATACTATTCAAGCCATAATCTAGTATTGTATTATCGATAATAAAAATCGTGACAACCTCGTGTTGTGTAACCCAAACGTTATACATTTAGCATGTCCTTATAGCTTTCTAAGCTTCAGCATAAACACTGATTTGATAGAAATAAAATCATCATGTAAATACATCAACTTTAACTAACCTAATCCCTGGTTTTAGCTTTTATATGTTTTCTATTTGTCTTCAACTGCTGTGTTTGTTCAGTACAATTTTGAATACATCCTGAGGTGTTTCTAATTATTTATCTTTACGACGACCTTTAATTGTATTATTTCCGTATGTTTGTTTTATTGTTAGACATCTCCTTTTGGTGGGATGTACTTTTATTTACACTTTCTTGTCAAGTTAGGCAATGAAGATAGAAAATAGCGAGGTTGTACACGCATAAACTCAACTTAAGATTACCAGTAGATCGTATTGCCTACTGAGGGTGGATGATGGTGCTGACTGATCTTGAGACAACATCTACGAAAACAAACGATGGCACGGCGTGTAAGGCATCTACATTGTCCATTGTCATTGTGTATAGATGGCTCACATAAGTAATATATAAAGACTAAACGCGACCACTTATTTACAAGGAAATTATGTTTGCACAATTATTAGAATATCTGCTATCTTTAGTTACGCACCATGGTTAATTCTATCATTTTACACTATTCATTTCATAATATATATAATTATGTTGAATTCAAATTTAAGACAAACACTGTGCTAACACCATATGTTGGTAGATAATACATTTTATAACGAATTGGAACATTTTAACAGCGTAAATTATTCTAGAAAACGTCTAATATACTCTCTTGAAGAATGATACAGATCTTGACTGTTGATCAGATAAAAGATTTGTACCAAATTGATGTTTAGTCATTACTTTGTTTGAAAACTGCACAGTCAAGTTGATGTGAACTATTTCATTCAATCTTACCACCAAAAGCTTTAAAATCGCAAACTGCAAGGGGAAATTGAGCAAACGCCAACCGTTTCACGTTCAACCTTAGAAGTCTTGTAGTGATCGAACCTCTGAGGTCTACAGACGAACTCGCTGTGGTGGTATAGTTATGTACTGTTGTCCAGCGTGCAGTCGAATCATTCCTAGCTTCAAGCGTGTAATCTCGTTGATAAGCTGATAACAATAACACATGAATAATAAAGAGTTAATTGATATACAAACACATTTCCTAATTACTCAATTTTGTAGTTTAACTAATTTTCTTATTTTAAATAAAGTTTAGAATGAATGTGTGATAAGTATTTTGTTATGAGCAATAGTTTGTAAAATATGTTTTTTTTGTTTAAATTGTTACATCTATTGAGAGTTATCCTCCATTCGTGTGAAAACATGATATGTGCTGATAAAACACGTACCATGAATCGAAGTCCGCTTAAAGATACAAACTTCTTAAAATTGGTAGGAAATAATATAATAAAGCCATAAAAAATTGAACCATTTAAGACAGATGTTCCGCAAATAATAAAATGAAACATAGATAATCACAAATTACCTCCCTTTTAGTTGAATATCGTTTAAAATCCTTCATTAACATTAAATATTTCGAAATTTCTGTTGCAAACGTATTTGTAGTGTTTATGCTAGTTAAACATGATTTCATGTAAATTTAGTTGCCATATTTTAGAATTAGGAACTTAGAAAGCTGTACGAATTCGAAGAACTTAAAGACAAATGGCCACGCTTTTTGTAGTATTATCAATTAAAAAGAATTAACTCTTAAACATCATATGAACATTTCTTGATAGTCCCGTTGTATCATGAGATTCGTCAGCTCCATTATTATCGTCAGTGCGCATGCGTCGTGGTTTGTTTGTTTCCGGTATGAGAAATATCAGTCGATATCTCACTACACACTTAGCTCCCTTGCATGTGACTGTAGGATGATTCTTACACCATAAAAAGTAGGGGTGTGTTCTTCGGTTTGAGATATTTTAATAATTGCCCATGGATATTTTCTTTTCTTGTTGCAGGTGAGAACACAATAGTGTGAGATTGGATGAACAGCGATTAGACGACACTGACAGCAAAATGTGACACATTTGTGGGTGCTCAAAATGCGTATGAATTTAGGTGCAAACTGTTTAGTGAAAGCCGAAAAGAGTACCTTGACTGCCACCACTCACATTAAAAAAAAACCAAACTGGGCTATATATCAGATTTTGTGGATTTTTATGAGCAGCAGTAATTGTATTTTCTCAAAAAAAATACTTTTAGACTGTAAATGCTTGATTCGGAATGGAAAATTGGACTTTACTGCCTATGGCCAACATAGTAAAATCGAAGTGTGTTGTGAGACCTCGAGCCACGGCTGCCAACTTATATTTAATCAAATAAATTATATTTGTACATACTGTGTGTTAAGGACATATTTCCTAATATTTCCCATCGCTACTTGGTCATTGAAAAAGCATGGGAATCTTGTTTATTTACTGGCTGCATGCTCCATGGCCGATCAACTCCGGTATATAAATTGAGGCCCACTTGTAGTTTTTATTTGTGTTACATTGCTATATTAGATATTGTCTTGGGTAAGAATAGCTAAACACAACTTTGTAATTTAGAAAAGCATATTCATAATTTAGCTAGTTTAAATACAAAACGTGTCTGCTATTTCTTTATTGTTTCTAGAACAAGAATGATAGCAAAGCATTAAATGAACAACTTTCTGTTGTGTGTTTATATTTTACTGCACAGAAAAAAGGCTTTATTGGGTGGGCCTCATAATCTGAATCAAAATTGAATGTTACAATCTTCTCATGAAATCGCATGGCTAAGAGTGATTTACAGTTACCTATAGAAATTATCTATCCCCCCCACTCCATCCCCTCAAATAAAATAAGCTCCAAATATGTCCTTAACATAATATCTTTGAATTCTTTTTAAATAAATTAAAATCAAGTGAAGTCAGAAAATCTGATAAATGCCACAGGATGGAAATGTGTTCGTGCTCGCTAATACTAATAAGTAATGTGTTACCAGGGTCGAATGCAGGATAATTTGGAGATTGGGGGAGGGCGGGGAGCGCACCTTTTAAATAATAATTGACAAGATGAAAAAGCACGTTTTTTCCCCAATACATTTTCAGTGGGTCGGCTGATACTTCTAAAAACAAACCTGTTGATAATTAAGCCAACAAAATATTTTTATAACATTTAGGTTTTTGTGAAAAGCACGAAAGGTGCGCCCCACCTGAATCCACTCCTAAGCCAGTGGAAGCTAATGATTATCAGTAGGCAAGATCAGCTAGAAGGTATAATAAAGTCATAAATCTGCTCTCTACAGACTGTACAGAGACCACATGCTGCCCCAGGTGACCTCCATCAACAGATTCTAATTGTTATAAATACACATGGTTCTTTTTACAATATAACTAAGCTTGAATTTTATAAATGAATGTTTAACACACATTAACTATATGTGAAAGGGGTGTAAGTACCCTCAAATTAAAATGATACATTCACAGTAGCCTAATTAGATATTAAAAGTTGCCCTATCAAACTGAAATATTCTCTATCTGGTTAAATTATTTAATTTTAATGTGGTACATCAGGCCTTGGGACTAATTATATTTAAAATAAATAAAAAGCTTTTAAATTACCAGTTTAAAAAGAGAAATGATTCAAAGATATAAATGGAACATTAACCGTTTCAGATAAATAAAGCGCATTAAATTACATTATACTTATTACTAATAGGCTATATAGAGGATCAAAGTTACAAGTAGGTATCCTATGATTTATCTGCGCGATATCTACAAATGCTTACGTTGCAATGCAGTCATGATTGTTTAGCCGCCAAGTTTAATATAGCTAACTGTGGCGCGTAACCATATGTTCCGCGTAATTTCTGTTGGAGATTTAGAGCTCATTTAGTTTATTTTTCTCAATTTTATATATAAATAAAGTAGTTTTAAATTTAAAACAAAATCAAAAAATCTTGATAACTTTAACTTTTTAATCTGTGATGAAAATTCCCTGCATAATTTAAAACCAGTATCTGTAGCATATACTGTATACCACCCCACTCCCCCACCCATATGCACACGAGGCCCACGTTCACCTCCCCTTTTAGTCATTTGAATTGATACTTGATACTGCCCTGGTAAAGATAGTTTATTTGCCGAAAATCTCATTATATAATTATTGTATATGAATCTGAAATATGAGATCATGATCACAAACATTTGTAAGAATTAACGTCAGCATGCCTGCTGGAATTGCCCCATGGGGTGATAATTAATCTTTCTATGAACCCTTAGATACAGGTTATCATAAGTGAACTGGTTAAACCACCAGAATGGTAGCACATTCCTAGAAAGATATAATGGTATTAGTTAAAAGAGCATTTTTTGACATGTTTTATGTGTTGTTATCTTGAATTTTGATTTGTGGGTTTCAAAATGTTATGCAAGTAAAATGGCAAGGTTTTGAAAAGGATACCTAACAACGTTTGGCCACAAATGCCCAGAAAACTTCGAAAAATGATCTCCTTTTGATCCTTAGACCGAGAGGGAACTGACCGGGGGACATAAATGTTAAAGGCCCGAAATACTGGTTAACATGCACATACATGTATTATACTTCATTTTGAACTTATTCAACATAATTAAACGGTTACATCCAAACGATTGCATCTGGTGACCAATTGTAACTCTCAATCAATTGCCAAACACTAGTAATACGCATTTATGCAAATGGAAATCCAAATCTGTCCACCGGTTTATATGATAAAAGACACAAATAGGGACAAACGGACATACAGCTCCCGACTATTCAACACCGGGGGCATATCGACACTTTTTTTTAATTTTGATAATTTTTAGGATTTTAAATAGAAAATAAATTATTGTTCTCTCAGTTTTTTTGTTGAAAGTTAATTTTCATAATAAACTGTTTTTAATGCATACAATTATTAGTGATAAGCAATTAAATCCAATATGTATGAATTGAAAAGAAAAATGATAAAAACAACTTGTTTGACATATGTGCATGTTGTTGTTATCCCCCACCGAAGGCGAGGGGAAATCCTCCACCGAAGGCGAGGGTAAATGGTAATAGTGTCCGTTCGTCTGTCACACTTTTGTCTGCGCTATTTCTCAGTAACCATTAGTTGGATTTTCGCGAAACCTGCTAGGAAACATCCATATCGAGATGCGCATATTGTCGTCGCATTCCGATTTGATGATTTTTCCTGGAGTTATTGCCCTTTGAAAATGTTTAAAGAAAATTCTTGTCCGCGCTACTTCTCTATAATCGCTAAACGAAATTTAGCGAAAATTGCTGGGAACCATCAATATCAAGATAGATGCGCATACTTGTCGCCGCGTTCCGGTTCCATGATTTTTCATGGAGTTATTGCCCTTTGCAATTGTTTAAAGAAAATTCCTGTACGCGATACTTCTCTACCTCTTATCGAAATGTCGCGAAACTTTCTGGGAACCATTAATATCAAACGGAGATGCACATCTTGTTGCCGTGTTCCGGTTCGATCATTTTTCATGGAGTTATTGCCCTTTGAATTATTTTATAGAAAATTCTTGTCTGCGCTACTTCTATACGTTTTATGAGTGTATGTGTTATGGTTTTGAAGTTATCGTGGGATCGTGGGAATGCATATTTCCATAAAAGGTCACTACGACCTTGACCTACTGTCCCCAAAAGCAATAGGATTCCCCTCTCACACAAGGAAATGTAGCTATAAGGTTTTATGAGTGTATGTATTTTGGTTTTGAAGTTATTATGCGGAATTTACTTTGACCTACTTGCCCCCAAAAGCTAGGTGCAATGTAACTATGAATTTTCATGCGTGGATCTGATACTTTTGGAGTTATCGTGCGGAAGGCAATTTGTTTACGGACTGACGAACCCATATCCATAATACCCGTATAAAAATTATAAATAGTCTTACGTTTTTGTACCTTTGTCCCCAAAATAGGACCTTGATGTTGACCTTAATGTATTGGCAACGTCACATGAATACAGCCTTTGTGGCATAAATATAGAACGTTTTATGAAGAAATGAAAGAAATTATATCCCAAATTATCTTTTTTGTGACAAGAGATGACAATGGAAGAAGCAATCACTGTCTTGCTTTTTTCATCGAAAAGTTGACACAAAAATGGATGGATTAAGGATTGTTAAATTTGTATTGGGCAGATTCATAAATCACATATCATGTTATTGACTATCAACTTTATTATATTTACAAACACATTAATAAATACTATTTTCGTTCAGTAGTTAAATAGACATATATTACATCTGCAAGTGCCAATATTTTACTCTTGCCTTCAGTTAATTATATTTCAATAAATAACCGCAAAACAAAACAAAAACAAATTTAATATTTTCTACAAATAAAGTTTACATAGATGTTATTCACAGTAATTATTATTCCTCCTTAACACAGATACATGTACTTAACTGATAACATTGAAATAAATAACCATTTGTTTTCATGGTACACCATTTTTTATATCAATGATTTTGGTTATGAATATATAGAAAGGGGTTCAATGACCTCCTCAAACCGTTACATATGCGAATATATCAATGCCGTTGAACTTGGCCATGATATTAGGTTTCTGTTCAGTCTATAAAAAGGTATCATTAAAAAGGTCAAATCTGATTTTTTTGTAAAAACTTTCAGAAAATAAAGATCATCTATCGTTTATTCAGACAATTAAAATAATACACGTCATCATGCTTCGTTTAGAGAAACTAAAGTATACTGAAAAAAGAAACACAACTCAGAAATTTCAACTATTAATCAAATGGTAAATGGCTACGTAAGACCCTTTCTTTCGGAAAAAAAGCTAAACCAAAACATAACACACCAGATATGACCCCTTCATAGTTGTCAGTATTGACAGAGTATGCATTTGGCTCAAGCATGTGAGCAAACTTAGGATGCAACATATTGCAAACTCTTTACATTAAATACAGTACTGAAATGGCTCAGTTTTTCAAAGAGGAACTTCAACATTTATGAATTTCTTGTTACAAAGTGTACTGTGATTAAAATGTCTACAACCTCAAAGTTTTGTCCTTTCTCTAAATGCAACTTTTGGTTTTTTACAAAACATCTTGGGATTGTTTTTTTTATTATGTGAAATTAAACATTTGTTAAGTGTGCGGTATATACAATATATAGCGGAAATTCCCGAGTTGCATTTCTTTTTCGCTTCAGTATACATCTATAATTGTGCACAAATAAAGGGGTACAATTATTGAAATGTTAGTGAAAATGGTTACTTCAACATTCATTTGCGTTTCTCTCTTATTCGAACTCCTATGGTATAATGATGAATGGTGACTGCAAGCAAATAACTAAAACGCTTGTGATGCCTGCCGTGTGCTTTTTCATCAAGTACAATCCAACTATAAAGTTGGATGACAGAGGGTACAGTCCTTCATGAATTATGCAGTCGATTGTTTTTTAATTGTTAAAGTTAATGAAAAGGGGCATAACTCTGCATTGGATAATTGATAAGGAGGAACTGTAAAGCTGCATGACCATAGGTCAATGTTTTGACAAGTCATGAGCTAGATTAGGTTGCACGTTAAAACGTTTACGAAAATGGCCATAACTCTGCCAAAATGAATGTCGGAGTTATTGGACATGTCCATGGCATTGAATAATTGATAACGAAAAACTGTATAAAGTTTTATGACCATAAGTCACTATTTTGCCAATTTATGAGCCAGGTTAGGTTGCAGGTTAACGTTTTATGAGACGGGGCAAACTCTGCCAAAATGAATATCGGAGTTATTGGACATGTGATGTAAGATGAAGATGAAGATGTTTTTAAAGATTTATGAGCATAGGTCAAATAATTTTCAAGTTATGGTCATTTATTAGCTTGGTTAGGTTGCAGGTTAAAGTTTTATGAAAAGGGGCATAACTCAAAATGAAAACATATATTTAAAACCGTTACTAAGTTGTATGTAACAAGAGGCCCAAGAGGGCCTGTGGACGCTCTACTGGCTCAAGATAAAGTTTATGTATCAGGGCCATAAGTCTTTCAAAAATCATTCAACCAGAACATGGCAATGACAGGTGCAACTAGGCTAAGTGCTGATCATCCACGCCAAAGAGTGGCAAAGAGTTCAGAAGAGACTAATCTGGACAAAGTTTGTGTATTAAAACATTTAAAGGGTCACAACTCTGCCAAAAATCATTCAACTGAAATATGGCGATGATATGCACAACTAGGCTTGATACTGATCATCCTTGTCAAGTTTCGTCTGCACAGCCAGGGGTTCAGGAGAACTAGCCCAGAAAAAAATTGTGGTATCAAAATCCTTTAAAGGGCCATAACTCCGCCAAATATCTGTAAACCGCAACTAGGCTTGTGCTGATCATCCCTGCAAATTTTCATTGAAATCTGGCGAGGGGTTCAGGAGAAGTACATCAGAACAAAGTTTGTGTATTAAAACCTTTAAAGGGCCAGAACTCTGCCAAAAATCATTCAACCGGAACACGGCGATGATTTTCACAACTAGACATAGAATTGATCATCCCTAAAAAGATTCGTTTAATCCGGCCAGGGGTTCAAGAGAACTAGTCAGAACAAAGTTTGTGTATTAAAACCTTTAAAGGGCTAAAACTCCGCCAAAATCATTCAACTGGAACACGGTGACTATGTACAACTAGGCTTGGTACTGATCATCCCTGCAAAGTTTCAATGAAATCCGGCCAAATGAAGGCCCTTTCGTCTTAATGAGGCCAAGATATAGCATATTTCGGAAAATCAAGGGCCATGACTCCGATGTAAATGGTCCAATCTGGATGTTTTTCGAACTTGTCCAAGCTTTTATTGATATTAACAATCTGGTAAAGTTTCTTAAAGATCGGATGAAAGATGAAGGCCTTATCGTCTTAATGACTAAATGAGGCAAAATATAGGATTTTTAACTAAATCAAGGGCCATAACTCCACTGTTACTGGTCCGATCTGGCTGGTTTTCGAACTTGACCGAGCTGTCATTGATATTAACAATCTAGTAAAGTTTCATAAAGATCGCGTGAAAAATGAAGGCCCTATCGTCTTAATGAGGCAAAGTATAGCATTTTTAACTAAATCAAGGGCCATAACTCATCTGTTACTGGTCCGATCTGGCTGTTTTTCAAAATTGCTTCAGCTGTCATTGATATAAACAATCATGTAAAGTTTTGTAAAGATCAGATGAAAGATGAAGGCCCTATCGAATTAACAAGGCAAAATATAGCAATTTCAAGTAAAACAAGAACCATAACTCATCTGTTACTGGTCCAATCTGGCTGGTTTTCGAATTGTCTGAGCTGTCATTGATATAAACAATCAGGTAAAGTTTTGTAAAGATCAGATGAAAGTTGAAGGCCCTATCGAATTAACGAGGCAAAATATAGCATTTTTAACTAAATCAAGGGCCATAACTCTGCTGTTACTTGGCCGATCTTGCTGGTTTTCGAACTCATCCGAGCTTTTATTGATATTAACAACCTGTTAAAGTTTGGTAAAGATCGAATGAAAGATAAAGGCCCTATCGTCTTAACGAGGCAAAATATAGCATTTTTAACTAAATCAAGGGCCGTAACTCTGCTGTTAATTGTATGATCCTGCTAGTTTTCAAACTTGCCCTAGCTCTCATTTATATAAACAATCTGGTAAAGTTTGGTAAAGATTGGATGAAAGATGAAGGCCCTATCATCTTAATGAGACTAAATATAGCAATTTTAACTAAATCAAGGGCAATAACTCCGCTGTTAATGGTCCGATCTAGCTGGTTTTCGAACTTGTCCGAGCTTTCATTGATATTAACAATCTGTGCAAGTTTGGTAAAGATCAAATAATAAATGAAGGTACTAGAGTGTTCACAAGGCTTAATATGGCAATTTTCAACAAAACAAGGGCCATAACTCCGGTGAAATTATTTCGATCTTGCCAGTTTTCGAATTTGTTCGAGCTTTCATTGATATAAAGACACTGGCAAAGTTAAGTAAAGGTCCGATTAATATTGAAGGCTCTAGAGTGTTCACAAGGCAGAAAATAGCATTTTTCAGAAAAGACAAGGGCCATAACTCCGGTGTTACTGATCCGATTTAGCTAGTTTTCGAACTTGTTTGAGCTTTCATTGATATTAACAATCTATGCAAGTTTGGTAAAGATCAAATAATAAATGAATGTGCTAGAGTGTTCACAAGGCAGAAAATGGCATTTTTCAGAAAAAACAAGGGCCATAACTCTGGTGTTACTGAACCAATTTAGCTGATTTTCGAACTTGTCGAAGCTATCATTAGTATTAACCATCTGTACAAGTTTGGTAATGATCAAATAATAAATAAAGGTGTTAGAGCATTCACAAGGCAGAAAATGGCAATTTTCAGAAAAAACAAGGGCCATAACTCCGGTGTTACTGATTTGATTTGGCTGGTTTTCGAACTTGTCCGAGCTTTCATTGATATTAACAATCTGTGCAAGTTTGGTAAAGATCAAATAATAAATAAAGGTGCTAGAGTGTTCACAAGGCTTAATATGGCATTTTTCAGCAAAACAAGGGCCATAACTCCGGTGAAATTTATCCGATCCGACTGGTTTTCGAACTTGTCCGAGCTTTTATTGATATAAAGACACTGGCAAAGTTTAGTAAAGATTCGATTAATAATGAAGGCCCTAGAGTGTTCACAAGGCAAAAGTTAACAGACGGACGACGGACGGACGACGGACGTACGACGGACGGACGGACGGACGACGGACGACGGACAACTCGCCATCCCATAAGCTCTGCTGGCCTTCGGCCAGTAGAGCTAAAAATCAGTAATATTTGCATGACGTAGATACTACTTTTACCACTGAGTGACTGCACGGGGAAATGAGGTAAATCTGAATGATATAGCTGCACAACTATTGCCAGATAATTGATAAATACATTTACCTGTGGATTAATTTACCAGTTCAAAGTTTTCTACGTCTTCAAATAAAATCTTATTCTCACTTTCATAAATATTGCAATGTCTGAATTGCATATATCTATTGTTGTGTATTGATTGCGATTTTAATAAACATATACATATTCATGAAACAAAACATGGCCGGAGATTTTTAACGAAATCCTCCATATGGAATTGTATAAGACTTAGTGTTATAATTTATGTAAATTTTTAGGTGGGTACTTAGAAATTTTGACTAGTATAAGTAAAGTGACGGCCAAATGCCAATTTCGGATTTTGTAAAACTGTCAAAACGTGTGTTTGCCACACGTGATCGATTACATATTATTGATCAAGGTGTTACTTGTAGAACAGGCTTATATCAATATACCATCACATTGCACTGTTTATAATTAACCCATTTGATAAACCACCACCCTGTTTAATTCATAATTAATGTAAATGTATTGATCAAGATAATATTCTCTATCGACCAAATTAAGGAAGATACCAAATCAATTTTGCTTTAAATTATTAATTTACACAATTGACATGATTGAAACACGGCATTGTCAGCGCTTATTGAAAATACATCATGTCGGAATTTTGTTTCTGTTAATGAAACGTGGTTTCTTTCATGGAACGTGGACGGTTTTTATAGCAATTAAGGTAATCTACAATGATTGATTCAATACCAAGAAGTGTAATTTCTTGTCGTTCTTAAGACTTGGATAACAATCTCAGAATCGCTTAACACAGTTTTGCGATCGCTAAACAGTGTCGTATACATTTGATACGAAACGGCAAAGATATTGTATTCTCTCTATGTTGGAGAAAAATTGTTAACCATAACTGTACTATTGTTGAACGTCAATGATATTTAAAACTATATAGAAGTACCACAGTAAAATACTATAAACTAAAATATATAAAATATCGTTCACTGAAAAAAAGACTAGATCGAAACGCTAATTATACAATAATAAATAGCAATGGGATATGAAAAATTTACTTTCAAAAGGAACAGGTTTTATGTTTGTTATATCATTTATATACACACCGTTGTTGTAGTAGTTAATTCGTATTGTATGTATGGTATATATCTGGCCAAGATTTACCATCCACCAAGGATTCCTTTCCCAGTTAGTTATGCTGCAAGTTCTCATATCACCATCCACGGCTAAAGATGCATCTACGCCAGTAACATATTGAGATATCTGACTTGGTTTCCTTCCATGCGCTAGATTTCTTCCTAAATACGTTGTATTTAAAATAAACTCGTATTTACATTCTCTCTCTTTAATATGTTTACAATAAATATATACACAAATCATTCTAAGTGCATATTCATTCAAAACGTCTGACTCACACATTCACCATGTATCTAATTGCTTGCAAGGTGTACAACTGAAGTCCCGACAAAGACAAATCCACATTTTTGATAACTTGTTAATGAATATACAGTACTAAATAAAACGTTATGATATTTACAATGGTAATAACCATCAAAACCAATACGTTATAGAAAAGACACAGTGAAATGTTTTATTCAACATAATCATGTGTTGTACCTTCATATATCTTTACATCACATAGAACCAGCTGCGACTGTTTAGATGCGAGTTGAATTCTGACCTGGTTACCAAGCATCGGCTCGTTACAAGTAACGTACATCGTTGTGCTCATTAGTGTGTTTGCATCATGTTTGTAGCAGGTATGTTGATGTTGGTATCCAGTGTAATCATACTGGTTGGTCGATTCAATATATACTTTGAATCCAACAAAAGTATCTAAGAAATCATATAATATATATACGAGTATAATTTGAGGAAAAGTTGTGTAAACTCGCCTTAATGTACATGTATAACATCTAAATCATAATTTGTAGTTTTGTTTTCTTACTCGGCATTCTTATATAATTATCATATATAAGGTAACGTTAATTCTGGACTCGATAACTTGGCGTTATCGGTAAATTCGAAGGTGGACTAGTAGCGGGTGAGCAGGTAAATTATCGGAAAAGGATCATTGCCTTGGGCGTTTAAACATTTAAATAACACGATTGCAATACAAACCGAATCTGCGAATATGTGGTGTGGTAGTAAGTCTAGTGGACTATCATCGATCATAGAACTTTTAGTGTAGGTTCGAATCAGATGACGCACAAACATTTTTCTTTTATAAAATGTATGTTTCACTTTTTTCATACTCAGATATGTTCTGTTTTCTTTTTATATGGTTTTTGTTTAATATCTAGATTTATTTTTATAGCGAAATACATATGATGATCACAAGTTTTGGTACACTAGTTTCAAAATAATTCATGCAAATATCAAACATATGGCGTATAATAATGAATCTCATTCAGAATGTTTATACTTTTGTTATAACCACGTTTCACTGAAAATGGCGGAAGTCGTGCATGTACATGCACGAGAAAAGAGATAAAATATTTATGTGTAATCAGTCATTTACCACCCAACACATATAAAAGACAAACGAAACAATAGCTTCGTGTCAGAATCGAACCATTGCGGGTTACTCTATAATGATTCTAACTGCAGACTACTAACCGCTACGCTCGATTCGTCAGATAGTTTACATGAAAATATACCATCGTAGCACTAAAAGTGCAATATGTATAGTCTTACATCTCCTTTACCTGTCAGTGTTAATATTGTTGTCTTGGAATGAACCAAAACAGCGTCAAATTAGAGTTCGTACTGTAATTGTCTCTATTTGAGTCTTATTGATTATACATGTAAATAACTAAAAACCACAGCAATAAAACGACCGTAGGTCTGTACTGCACCACACAACAAAACAAGAGGCCCAATAGGGCATGTGGACGCTCTACTGGATAAAACGGCCCCCATATCAAGAGTTGTCGACATAAAATTCCCATCAGTACTTCTTTTAAAACATTGCAAAAAAGACAGGGCTAGGATAGCCTTAGATCTCTCACCTGGTGAACATGGGCAATAAGTCTGTCGTGTCTAGTCTGGCATGGGTATTTTGTAATTTGTCCCACTTTCGTCAATAAATGAAATTTCATAAAAATGGGTGGGGGGTGGGGGCGGGTTATATTAACATTCTAAACAAATATAGTAAAGATCAGATTAAAAATGAAGTAACAGTTACTACAGATTTAACGAAGGAAAATACAATATACATGTAGCACTTTTCAACAAATCAAGAGCCATAACTCTGTCGTTACTAACAAGATCTACCTGGTTTTCGAACTTGTCCAAGACTTCATTGATATACCGCATTTGCACAACTAGACATCATACTGAGGTTTTCTGCCAAATTTAGTAGAAATCCAACAAGCCGTTAGGAGGAGTAGCGCCAACAAGAATTTTTAACTAAAAATGTCAAAGAGCCATAACTACGTCAAAAATCAGCGAACTGGAACGCAGGAAATGCACAACTACGAATCTTACCGATGGTTCCTGCCAAGTTTCGTCGAAATCCAACAAGGCGTTTAGGAGGTGTAGCGCCGACAAGAAATTAAAGTAAAAATGTAAAGGGGCCGTAACGTCAACAAAAATCGACGAACCCGAAAAAAAATGCAATCATAACAATGCTTCATGCTAAGTTTCGTCAAATCCAACACGGAGTTAAATAAAAAAAAATTAACGACAAAAAAATAATTTAAAAATAATTGTTTCTAAAAAAAAAATCAAAAAATAATATATATTATTTATTTTTTTGAAAAACCTGAAAAACCTGATACAGTTTGGTAAAGATCAGCTTTTTTAACGAAATCAAGGGCCATAATTTGCTGAAAGTTACTGGTCCGACCTGGCTGGTTTTCAAGGGCTATAACTCCGCTGTTACTGGTTTGATCTGGCTGGTTTTCGAACTTGCCCGAGCTTTCATTGATATTAACAATCTGCTAAAGTTTGGTAAATATAGTATGCAAATGAAGGCACCATTGTTTTAACGAGGCAAAATATAGCATGTTTTAACTAAATCAAGAGCCATAACTCCGCTGTTACTGTCCGATCTGGCTGGTTTCCAAACTTGTCCGAGCTTTCATTGATATTAACAAGAAGGTAAATGCTGATAAAGGTGATCCTTTGGGAGTAACAAACACAATTAAGAGAATAAAGCAGCAGACTCGGTTTTAGTGAGTCTGTTCATGAGAAGTAATGGAAGAAGCAACACCTCTCACGCCCCCTAGCACCGGCTTAAGCGGTATTCTACTTCAAAGCCACCTATATTGGGCTCGTTCGTCCCAAAGGACCAGTAAAAATAACACTACTGATTCGTAGCGCGGGGAGACTTTTTACAGCCGCCACACTGCACTAAACGAACGCTAGTGTGAATGTTAATAAATGCTGATAAAGGTGATCCTTTGGGAGTAACAACACAATTAAGAGAATAAAGCTGCAGACTCGGTTTTATTGAGTCTGTTCATGAGAAGTTATGAAAGAAGCAACACCTCTCACGCCCCTAGCACCGGCTTAAGCGGTATTCTACTTCAAAGCCACCTATATTGGGCTCGTTCGTCCCAAAGGACGACCCTAAAGTTTTGTAAAGAGCTGATGAAAAATGAAGGCCCTATCGTCTTAATGAGACAAAAGTTAACGACGGACGACGGACGGACGACAGAAAACTCAGCATCAGATAAGGTATGCTGGCCTTCGGCCAGTAGATCTAATGAATGAGCATATTTAAAATGTCAATGGAAAGGACAACATATAGCATAACGAGTGTTGAAGATAGGGCACTAAGGCCTACAGGTTAGTTTAAAGCAATGTTATGTGTACACAACCTCGCTATTATCCTGACTTCATTGCCCAAACCGACAAGACAGTGTAAAGAAAAGTACATCCTATCAAAAGGAAATATCTAACAATGAAGTCTAAATACAGAGAAATGAGCTAACGATATACTTAAATGTTTGTGTAAAGCGATATAAAATATAATAGAAACACCTCAGGAATGTTCTGAACAACCACAGCAGTTGCAGTTAAAGAGAAAGCCAGTCTAGGGTAAACAATCTAAAAGATCTAGGACGAACGTTCTAACACCTATCTCCCTGTGTCCGGTTTTCAGTAGGTGCAATCACAAGAGTCCAAAGAGGTTGTCCTGTCATCGCACAAGGGAAAAATGAAGCGTAGTGACTGACTGTAGATGGAATAATCACTAAAGTACGTTACAATACTAAATGGTCGTAATCTTTTTTGACGAATTTCCTGATTAATTTTTTAAGTGTTTAGGCAACCCGTCAGATCATTTTAATTTTATAGTTCATTGACCACATCTCAAAAAAATCGTAACATTGAAATTTTACCAAATACGTATAAAATAAGTCATGTGTACACTACATTACATGAATTCCCATATAAACCGCCAGCATTACACATGGAGAAAACATAGTTCTAAATAAGTAATCATGAAGTGCGCATGCTTGATATCTGAAGCTAAGATAAATAAGGAAATATGTTTAAAGATGCGTACGTTATGAAACACAACTTTGATGAACTATTCAGTATTTGCTCGAGCATCTCCTATTGTACGAGTATGTGGAAAATCATCTTACGTTCCGCTCCAGATTCTGTAGTGATAACAAGGCCTTGTATAACTCTCTTGTCACCTATATTTACTCTCCACCATGGTTCAGTAGTTAGACGACTGGCCACAGTTGAATCCGGCTCAGCTGTTCTACTGCATGTTGTAAGGTCGCCATCGTTTGCATGAAATGTATACTTGTTGCTGATGTGACTATCAATTTGTGTACAATACTTTCCAAACGCAAGATCTCCTAAAGGTAATAATTGCATTCATCAACATAATAAAGAAGCATTTCATATGATTTGAGACATTGCATTTATTTCGACATATGTGTACATAACAGAGTAAACGGCGAAGCAATATGGAATGTACATACATGTAGATATACACTTATTCACTTATTCACTAGAACCATGCTTTTGTAAGTTAAGTATGGATCTCGGTAGTGAACAAGAAAATGACTAAAGGACATTATGTATACTTCCTGGCGATGTCTTTTGACGTTAAAGAGTTTTACAAAATCTTACATAAACGAATCACAAAAAAGACAACTATATCAACACTGGAAGTCCTAAAGAGGATGAATACCGTATTAGATAAAACAACACCTCGTTTGCTTCATGTAGTGGGCATAGTATCCAAATGGAAGAAAAGTGTATAAGATCACACCTTAAAATGCATCAAGATAGTAAGGCGTTTGGTAAGTAGAATAATTAAAGTAGTCAGATGGCTATACCATTAACAAAGTATTATTGTTGCTATGTTGACAAGATGTGTGGTCTATAAACACAGGGATTGATATCTGTAAAAGAATTCCACGCGTTAGCCAACAAAATACATCGCCTCATTCAAGTGGATATCCAATATATGTATGTCACAGATCTCTAATATTTACACAAAGCCCATAACATTAGGGTAAAGGGAATATGCTAGGACAGTTATCAAAGGCACAGGTGCGTGATCAAACAGCAGACCGTTAGAAACTACACTCTCACTACTAACATTTATACAAGTTCCATAACATTACAGTAAACGGAATATGCTAGGATGAAGATTGTTATCAAAGGCACAGGTGTGTGATCAAACAGCAGCTTCACCACAGGGGATACAATGACAAATTTGTAGAAACGAAATTGAAAACGTGGACAATACAATAGAGATTAACTACTGCATACACAGGTAAGTAAAGGAGATACCAAGGGTGACTTAACACTTATTTCCGCCACCTCCTATGTTGATATGCACGGGAGACAATAACCTACAAAATATTCTTGTACACAAGAAGTCCTAAGTAATGTAAATTATGTGGTAAGAATGTGTGCACTTTTCCCGTACATGCATACATCCTACTACAAGACTACGCGTGTTATATATGCCATTTACTGCAAAAAGTGCTCACATTTCGTGACTGTAGGCTAACGGGGGACACCATATACCAGCGACAGCTGCTGAACCTTTCACGAATTTGGTCTGACGTTCAAGGTGACGATGCGTATCAACAAAAAATTGAGAACCGTTGAAAAGTTCGCGGACTCTCAGGCCATATGAAATTAACACAATGGATAAGCTCGCTCCGCAACACAAAGTAAGCAGCACACTAAATAATACGTTATTTCATTATTTTGAAATTTTTAATTCAATAAACGCCGCTAATGAAAACTGAGAGCTTCAAAGTACACCGGTAAAAAAGAAGAGACAATGTTATTGCTATGTTATATTTACAGACGTGTATGTATGGTTCAGAATAGTTGAACCAATTGACAAGTACAAACCCTAATTAGAAATCTTTGTATTAATGGCCAAGACCTCGTATTACTTATATTTCAGATGACTTGTATGTTTTATATTAAAACATATATATATAGAACTATTAGGAATTGATTGTTTGTTTTCTATACGATAAGTATAAAGCTAAGATATCGTAACATGTGGAATATAATCATGTGCATACTGTATTGGCATCCGGATCCCATCCAACCAGTAGCACACCCAGTATCGCAATGCCCAGTGACGTCATCACACTGTTCAGATGCATTTTTACAGTGACATGTGTATTCACAGCCAGTGCCAACTCTTGGGCTCCCATTATAGTCAGGACTACATGCTGAAACTACAACGTTGGAAATACATTATACATAATATAAGTAAACATAAGCTTACGATATACATGATATAGTTGCGCGATTATTAAACAAGTGTTACTAAATACAGCGATAACATCGACCTCGTGAAATTAACTTTATATGGTTAATAGATCCAAATCAGTACACGTCTAAATGAAATATATGCTATTGCTATTTATCCATCATTTACTGATACTGTTTTTTGAAAACAGAAATCATATTCTACAAATGTACTCTCCTCTATAAAAATATAAAACATACATATAAATTGTGGTAAGGCAACACATATCATGGTTTATAGTAAATTTTAATATTGTATTTACATGTAGATCATGACGGTTTACAGTAAATATTGTATTTACCTGTACATCATGGAAAATATTGTACTTACATGTAAATCGTGGTTTATAGTAAATGTTGTACTTACATGCATATCACGGGTTATAGTAAATACTGTACTTGCATCATGGTTTATAGTAGATATTGTACTTATATGTAGATCATGGTTTATAGTAAATATTGTACTTACATGCATATCATGGATTATAGTAAATATTATACTTACATGTATATCATGGTTTACAGTACATACTGTAATTACATGTCTATCATGGTATACAGTAAATGTTGTACTTACATGCATATTAAGGTTTATAGTAAATATTGTACTTACATGCATATCATGGTTTATAGTAAATATTGTACTTACATGTATATCATGGTTTACAGTAAATATTGTACTTGCATGTATACTATGGTTTATAGTAAATATTGCACTTACATGCATATTATGGTTTATAGTAAATATGTTACTTACTTATATATCATTGTTTATAGAAAATATTGTACTTACATCATGGTTTATATTATATGTTGTACTTACATGTATATCATGGTTAATATCAAATGTTGTACTTACATGTATATCATGGTTTATAGTAAATATTGTACTTCCATGTATATCATGGTTAATATCAAATGTTGTACTTACATGTATATCATGGTTTATAGTAGATATTGTACTTACATGTATATTGAATCGGCAAGACTAGTACCACAAAAGCAGCAAGTAACGCATATATCCTGAACATGTTATTATATCAGTCAGTGTAAGACTAACTACTCTGCTATTGCGACATACACTATGATTAATAGTCACATTAATAGATCGTAAAGGGAAATAAAATGCATGATTAATGCTCGGGACAGAGAATGCTTATTTTATACAATTGTTCTTTGTCTGTATACGTGCTTGTATTTATATACTAGTAATGTAGTTTTACGTTGTATATAAATTAAACACTTTGACTTTCAAAAAAAGAAATAAACAAAATCAATATTATAGTCTCAGGCATTAATGATTGAACAAAATAATGTGTTTAATACCCTAGGCTAAATCTAACTATGTTTTCTTTTCATGAAGAAAGTAGGAAAACATTAAACAGTGCTATGGAAATAATTATAATTTATATCAAAAGTTTTGAGCCTCGCGGTTTGATGTTAGATCTATAAAAATGCAAAACCAAATACATAAACGCTATAATTATATGAAATTAAACTGCAAGAGTGCTTTTTGAAGATATATCATATAAATGGGGAGTAACTGTAATTGAAAAAAAAACACGATTTCAGAATTACCACTCGTTGCTCAACCAGGTTTTAAGGATTATGTTGATAAAAGTGGAAGGTTTTGAATACATTTACACACTTGCACGTGCAATGTATGACCTAGATGTACAAACTGACAAATTAATGCACAGTATCCTCCAAATGCCTAAATAAACGACCCTATCACAAGTTATATGAAACAGATGGGCACGCGTCCTGAGTTGTCTGGAGGCTGAAAAGAACAGTCGAGTAGTTGAATAGTCATGGTTTATTCACGTCTTACAATTGTCAACCGTCTAATTTAGCATTTAATGAAGTGAGCGTCATGATACAATCTACAATGATCCGTGCGACAACCGTCTAACTTAGCATTTAATGAAGTGAGCGTCATGATACAATCTACAATGATCCGTGCGACAACCGTCTAACTTAGCATTTAATGAAGTGAGCGTCATGATTTAGTATTTTGAAGGGTAACTTGAATGAACAAGAAGACGAACTTAAGAAGATTCTGGAGCTACCCGTGTTGTTGCTTTTAGTCCAGAACACGGTCATCCAAATCGACCGGGTTCTGATTCTTAAATTATCTTAGAATATCTTAGTACTAAGATAATTTCAGAATCGGAATGAGTATTCTAACCAAATGTTTTATTTTTCTCCACGAGCACACATCGTTAACAAATTTCTGCGAGACGATAATGTGAACATACTGATTTGGACTGCCATGTCCTTTGTTTATAAATAGGCGGTTTAAAAATTGTCTTACAAGGAATATGTTATGTGGGCTAGATATAGTCTATTGACTAATAATACACACAAAGATTTTTGAAAACATAATATTTCAAATATAAACAGCACATTTCACATGTTTTTTTTTTCTTTTTTTTATTATCACTGAAATTCGATTGTTTAATGATATACACATACTTTATATACTGCTACCTGGTAGACATTTAGCCGGTTCGTTGAGCAAGACGGCTGAGCTTCTTAGAAGTGAAGATACTCTTCCGGTTGTTCGTTTCGGACATCTTATCTTCACGGAAGCTCTGCCGTCTCTGCCGATTTGAAATAGGTAGAGACGGAAGAGAAGAGCAGCAAAGATGGCGGCGAAACAATTAAGTAATATTGTAGCAAACGAAGATTGAACCACACATTTTGTTCTCAGATAATTTCAGAATCAGAACAAGTATTTTTACCAAATGTTTTGTTTTTCAACTAAAAAATATTTAAAACACACTACAGTTGTCAAGTTTTCATGCTTTTGAAACCACAATTGACCCGATTATAAAAGATATGCGTGTTCGATTAGTAAAAAATCCTCTACATTTTCTAATGTGCGTTCGATTAGAACAGTGTTCTGCCATCTTCTATCCTATTTTATACTCCGTACTTCTCTTCCCAGAAGAGACCAAACGAACCGGCTAACATACATACAACACAAGTAGTTACTTTGCTTACCATTGATGTATACACAGTTATACAATTTTGTGTAGACAGGCCGCATAGAACTTCAGTTCGAACGCTTAAATCCTTTATGAAATATCTCTCGCATAATTGACTTCTAGCCTCTTAGTCCAAACATGCAGACTCATAGGAAACTATTTTGAAAAAAAAAAGTTTAATAGAGGATATTCCGGAAGCCAGTGTCCTTGATATGGCAAACAATTAAAGTAATTTAGTGTATAGAACATAAATATTCAAGCAGAAGTCATCCCTCATGATTTAACTAAACTCATATTCAGCGGCGATTACAGTCCATATCGGAGAGTCAGAAAACCAATTATTCATCTGGGATAGTCGAAAAATAGCACAAAACGAGATCAAACGCCAACAGCTATGTCAATTCAACGCAAAAATCAACGTTAATAATCGGCAGTTCAATATTGAAAGGAATAAAACAACGTGGCTTGCATACAGATGTGCAAATAAGTACAAACCCGGGGGCAACTATATCCCGGCTCAATGAAATCATTAAATCGAAAGATCTACGTCAAATTAAAACAGTAGTTCTCTACGTCGGCGGCAACGATGCATCGAACGGAATATCACTTGATAATTTCGCCGCCAAATACCAACGTCTCATCGACAGGGTTTTTGGAGAAAAGTGTTTGGTAAAACTGTGCACACTGTGCCCCAGAAAAGATGTGGATGTCATTCCGTACAACGATGCGATAAAACAACTGGCAGAAATTAACTCAGTGCACGTGATTGAATGCTTCAGCTCGTACATATACGGGGACGGGACCGCCGCTACACATCACTTCATGCGCGACGGTATACATTTATCGAACAAAGGGACCAGTACATTCGTACAGAACATACAAAAATCCTGTGAGATTATTAAACACCACACTGATAACAACCATCATGATTTCCAAACTGTAAGACAATATATACGTCCGAGATGGAGATATAGCCATAGAAATGTTGACTTTAGATGGAGGCAATAGGAAAACAAGAGCGAACCCTGCTATCATACAAACTGTACTAATAAGTACGATATTCTTTTAAATTTGTGTTCACACTGTAATACTGAAAAGTATACTTGCTTTCAAACAAATGACTCTATAAATGATACTCAAGCTTCCAAACATTGTTCTCTAAACAGTAACTATGTAAATGACACTCAAACTTCCGAACCTTTGAAGGAAAATAGCTACACGAACGACACTTGCGGTTTAAATGTTACACATGTAAAACTTTATAATAGTGCTTGTACATATCTGAAACCTATTAGCACAAATTGTAAATTGGATGGTAGTGGAAGGATGGATATACATTGTAACACACATGTTTCAGAATCATTTTTCAAATTAAAACAAAAGGGATTAAAAATAGTAAACCTAAATGTGCAACATATAATGCCTAAGCTTGACGAGTTAAAACTACTTCTTCGGCATCATGCTTCTGTCAATATTTTAGGCTTGTGTGAGACATTCCTTTCTGAAAATGTATCGGATAATGAACTTCATGTTAATGGATATAAATCCGAAAGAAAAGATAGAACTCATAAACAGGGAGGTGGTATTTTAGTATATATTAGTGATAAGATTCCATCAGTACGTAGATTTGATCTTGAAAATAATTTATTAGAAAGTATTTGGCTAGAAATACGTTTTCCAAATAGCAAGCCATTTATTCTGTCTTTCATATATAGACCTCCTAATTCTCTACAATCTTGGATTGATACTTTTGAAGACCAGTATAGCGTTTCCTCAAAGGAAATTGAAGAAATATATATTCTAGGTGACATTAATATCAATTACTCTCTTACGGCTGGCTTTGACAATCAAAAATGGTCAGATTTTCTCATAAATCAAGGTCTTCTGCAATTAATCAACATGCCTACCAGAGTGACAATTTCAAGTTCTAAAATAATTGATCATATCTATACTACACATCCTGAAAATGTAATCGAAATAAATGTACCATTCATATGCATGAGTGATCTTTATCCAGTATGTTTCATTAGGAAAATTAAACGACAAAATCAAGATTCGCTAAACGGTCATACAACTATTAATTACAGATCATTTGGCAAATTTGATGAACAAGAATCTAAAAATGAGTTATATAATTCAGGAATAAATACTGCTGAAACACTCACTGATCCAAATACTTCACTTGCATATTTATACTCAGTGTTAACTATGCTCTTTCTAAACATGCTCCTTTAAAACAGAGACGAATTAAACGCCCAAAACAGCCTGAATGGTACTCTGATAAAATTAAAGAGGCAAGAAATAAGTGATAAGTTCAATAAAGCTAATAAATGGCCAGAATATAAAAAATGGAGGAATAAAACTAACCATCTGATTACTTTAGGTAAGAAAAAGTTTTTTGCAAAAGCAATTAAAGACAAAAAAGACTCTAAATTTATTTGGTCGCATCTTAAATCAATATCTGCACAGACCAATCAAACTGTTATAAAATTACCACCAATTTTAAATATTAATAATGTTACAACTGAGGGGGAGAAAAATATAGCTGACGCTCTAAATGACCACTTTGTTAATATTGCTAATACAATAAACAAAACTCCAATATATGCAAATAACTACGCTGAATTAAAAAAACGTATTGATAATAAATTAAAACAGGCAATACTTAAAATAGATTACATCTCGATTTTCGAAGTAAGGCTAATAATTGATAAATTAGATATAAATAAAGCAAAAGGTATAGATGGTATTGGACCTCGTATTATAAAAGCAGCATCGGATTGTATCATTAATGCTATCACTTCAATCATTAATAAATGCATAGATCAAGGCATATTTCCTGATCAGCTAAAAAAGGCATGCGTGTTACCAATACACAAAAATGGACCAAAAGATGACCCGAACAATTATAGACCTATCTCATTATTACCAACAATTTCCAAAATCTTTGAGAAGCATGTTGCTGCGCAACTGCACTCTTTCTTTCAACAATTTAATATTTTGTACTCGGCTCAATCTGGATTTCGTAAAAAGCATTCTTGCCAAACAGCACTTATTAACCTTGTTGATAGCTGGTTGAAACAAATTGATTCTGGAAACTTTGTTGGCAGTGATTTCCTTGACATGAGAAAGGCTTTTGATATGGTTGATCATGAGATACTATTATACAAACTGCATTTGTATAATTTTTCGACTTTAACAATACGTTGGTTTCAGTCATATCTGTCTAACAGGACACAAGTAGTCAGAGTTGGACAGTATCAATCTGAGGAGAGAATCATCAAATCAGGTGTCCCTCAGGGATCTATACTAGGACCACTTTTGTTCTTGATTTATGTAAATGATCTACCTTTAGCTTCCAAAGAAGCCTCAGTCGACATGTATGCTGATGACTCAACGCTACATACATCAGGGCTGGATGTGTCATCCATTGAGAATAAATTACAAACTGACTTAAATAGCATAAATAAATGGTGTACTATAAATAACATGGTTATAAATCCTACAAAAACAACATGTATGCTATTAGGTTCAAAATATAAAATAAACCATTCTCGAAAACTCACGCTTTCGATAGATAATTGCCTGATACAATCAGTGTCTTCTCAAAAACTTCTCGGAATTACAATATATCAACATCTAAAGTGGGATGTTCAGATAAGCAAAGTCTGTAATAATATATCGAGTAAATTCACTCTTTTAAGACGAATATCTAAATATTTGACACTTAATATGAAAAAGCTATTCTATAATGCATATTTAGTTCCAATATTTGATTATGGATCTATCCTCTGGAGTAATTGTACTAAATTAAATTTTACAAAGGTTGTTACTTTACAAAAAAGCATCGCACGCTGGATTTTGATGAAACCTTTACATACACTTTCTGCAAATCTTTTCATTGAGTTAAATTGGATGTCATTTGAAACAATCGTAGGTGTTTTAGTTTATAAAGCAATTCATAATCTTACACCAATATACATAAGTAAATTAATAACATTTTCTGAAAATAGCAGATATAATTTAAGATCATGCATTAAACATGACATTAAGCATCCTAGACCTAAATCCGAATATTTAAAACAATCTTTTACCTATGTTGCCCTGCGGACTTGGAATTCAATCCCAGAAAATATCCGAACTTCTGTTTCTATTTATGCTTTCAAATACAATTATAAATTATTTCTATTTCAAGATAACAGGTGTTCTGCTCAAATTAAGTTGTGTTAATAGTGAATACTTGTTTTGAATGCCAGCTTGAAACATAGTATTAATGTTACGTGCATGTATTCACTTGCTATTGTTTATAAGTTGCTGTTATTATCAGAAGGCCTCATGGAAGATAAGTGTTGTGCAATTGTTTGTATAATCTTAATGAGTTGTACCTTCATGAAATAAAGAATTTATTATTATTATTATTATTTAAATGTATGTGTAGAAACTACATTGGGCGTGAGACACGCGTCAAATCACGCTCACGCTCACACGTATACATTTGACTTCTCACGCATTCTAAATATTTTATTTGAACTGTATGATAATATGAACAGTATTATGAGTATACATCTAAGCTTAGGTTCACGAAATGTTAACACGGTACAGGTCGTCTCGGACTTCAGCGGGCTCCATTGGGTTCCATCTCACTCTTGACTTCCACTAGGACTTGACAGCTATGAACTATGCATCGGACTGGACGAAATCGTATACGGATTATCCAAACGTTTAAAATGCAGACGTTCCCAGATACCAAAGTGTGTTTAAACACTACACTTCGATGTGTGTATGTGTTTGTGTCGGTCATACAGTTTACGTATGTGAAGAACCAAATAACTGTGAGATAAATATGTAAACAAATGCATTGTAATGTTGTTTCAGTTGTACACGACGTAAACCCTTGTCTTATTACGGAGCATTCTTTTTTCGAATTTAGACCATTTAATTTTTGATGCAAAGGGGTGCTTTGCAGAAATTTCGTGATTAACAGATAACAGTGCAAACCCTGATCAGCCTGCGAGTGACTAGCAGGCTACACATAGTTGTTGCCCTTAATTTCATTAACTATTCAGAGTGCATGCAGACGTATGTATACATGTAGGCCTCTGAATGTTTTTTTATTAAACTTGAATCATTTTTAGCTTAAAGTTAAGTTATCTAGGTCAAAGGATCTTATCTGATGGCACATTTTCCTTGTATTTTTTAAACCTTTTTGTTACTACTTTTTTTGAAACTACAGAAATATAACAACGTTCTATATACAAATGTTGCTTAGACCATAATTGTTATGCCGCACTGGTAATTTTTATTTCTTCAAACAACTTTTTTTTAATAATAATAATAAAAGAAAATGCTGAAAGTATGAAGCACTGTTAAAAATGTGTTTTCAATCTTGGAAGTACTCAGTAGTATGTTTTACTATTTTTGCCTTGAGCCGAGGCCATAATCTATTTGTCGTATAAAATTTAAAATAAAAATTCAACCCCGCCCCTATTTTGAAATAAATTTGGATGAGAAACTAGCAATTAATTTATTATGGCCTTATGTGAGCATTTTTTTTAGTTGTGTGATAAATATAATCAATCTCACATTCACGCCTACTTAATATTGAATTTATTAAACTCGGATAAAATTGATGCTCAGCATAGCCCGCACCTCGCATCATATTTTATCTTGTGTCAGTATTAAACAGGCACTCGTGCAAGATTTTCTATATCTTTTGTTCACACCTTTTCAGTGAAGCACCTCTGTACACTTACCGTATATATTAGTACAGTGGTTAACATACTTGCCCGGTAAGCAAGAGGTCCATGGTTCCATTCCCGGGTAACATAGAAGAAACATTATGTTTCATAACCATTTAATTACAGTGAATTACCTACTGTACATACATGTGTACATGTAGTTATAATAACATATTCGTATATGTATTTGTTAAAGTTACCTCATATATTCATGATGTTTGTGAATTAAATGAAATAGAATATACTTAATATGATTTAATAACGGCCTTCTTTTAAATTAACCACTTTAATTAATTAGTTTTTATTTTTATGCCCCTCGAAGGGCGGCATAATTATAGTTGTTGCACCGTCCATCAGTCAGTCCGTCCGGTAAATAACTCATTCCTCGACGGATTTTCAAATAACTTGGCTCACCACAACAAGACATAAAATCCAGGTTCGTGGCTCCAAGGTCAATGTCACATTTAGAGGTCAAAGGTCAAATCGCGTCCGGTCAATAACTCTGGCATTCCTCGACCGATTTTCAAATAACTTTGTCACCACAACAAAGAAGTATAAAAATATCGGACAGGGAAAGTAGCATTCAAGGAGGACAGTCAACCACAAAACACAGAAACAAACACGCAAACAGACAAACAAGAAGGTAAAAGTAATACTAAATGCAAACTACATCACAAACACAATATTGACAATAGGGCTACCGCCTTGGAATGGTCAGTGGCAAAGTAGGCCACTGGGGGTTTAAACCGGTTCTGGGGTGCACCAAACCTCACACTTACCCTACTGTCATCCCATTAAAACAGGACAGTGTAAATAAAGAAATCCCCGCCATGATCCGATCTCTAACCAACGACGACGTGTTGGCACAAACTCAAGGTCCATGGCTCCTAGGTCAAGGTCACACTTACAGGTCAAAGGTCAAAAACACTTTGGGGGCATTTACCACTTACAGTGACATTTCTTGTCTTTTTTAATTATTTAAAGCAAGATTAAGCAATTGGTTACTAAATACAAATCATTTAATTCCACAAGTGTGGTTTGTCAATAAAAGTTAATGTATAACAATATTAATGTATATAATGTTAATACAGTGTATTTAAGAAATAAAATATTTCCAGCGGGTTTATATTGTCCCAGATCAATACCTTGTGGGCGGTACTTGAAGTTCATCGATACCAAGGGCCGCAGGCACGCGGTTTCGATGCGTTTCAAGTCCCAAACACAAGGTTTTGATCTCGCACAACATAAACCTGCTGGATATTTTATTTATTATCTAACATGGAGTTTTATGTATCATGAAACACATTTTGTTGAGAGATTGCACTAAATACAAACAAATTCTCACAACTTACAACTTATCTCTCAACATCAAATGAGAAGAATAAACAGCTTCATCCTTGACTTCCACTGGGACTTGACAGCTATGAACTATGCATAGGACTGGACGAAATCGTATACGGATTATCCAAACGTTTAAAATTCGGACGTTCCCAGATACCAAAGTGTGTATAAACACTACACGTTGAATGCATGTAAAACATATACAAATGCGTTCTTATCGGAACATAATTTATAACAAAATTCAAACAGAAACGCCGCACGCATGCATCATTAGATTTTACATTGTGGCGATTTAAACAATAGAAAAGATGATTCAGCAATTATATACGTTTTATTGAACTATAATAAATAAGTGGAACAAACTTAAAAACATAATTAATTTTCTTACAAATAGAGTATACATACATACCAATTACACAGCGTGTAACACTGTTAAGAATATTGTTCTAATCTAACACAAATACACACGAGTGTTGTATATGGGTTATAAGAACGACATTCATTATGTGCCCTAACTAGTGAATACTCCAAGCTATGAAAGATACATAATATCTCTGTAGTAAATACAACACAACATATGGTGGCAGACTGATGAAAGTCAGCCCATTAAACACAATGCAAACTAGGCTATATTTGGAGATCAGTCATAAGTTCCACAACATTCGTTGGCTCAAATACACTTTAATTCTATGATTTAAACACATTTGGCTCACAAACGGTTCCATATCTAGAATAACACCTGACTGGTCTGACTTCTAAATGAGTCGCGACATAAGTCAGATACATCTAACTGACCAATAAGGTACACATATTGGAAAATCAGATGCTTTTGCAAGGACCTATATATTCCTGCATGCATTCGGCTAATATAAATCAAGGATTTTAGGACGCGTTATATTTTCATCAAGTAAAGTTTTCAAATATTGCCTTTTATATATAAAACTAAAATAAACACATAATGTGGGGTGCAGATATCAAAATCACTCATGCATGAACCTTCTTCATTTTTCATGGAGAGACATACATTCTGTTACACTCCAACAATTTTGAGGCACAAATTAGCCAATAAGGCTGCTTTGGAGCACATTTACGAGCACAATGTCCAATAAAGTATGCAAATTTGCCAATAAAATGCCAGAAAAAAATACCAAATTGAAGTAATGACTCAATAACTAAACCTACCCATATGTCTAAAGCAGTTTTAAAAACAACTAATACATTTAATGATTGGCCAACAGCAAGACAAACTGAATCACACACCAGAATGGTATATATTTCAGTTGATTATACTGTTGTCTCTAACAAAAAGCCAAATCAATGTGTTAAATTGTGTTAAATTGTGTTTGTCTGTTTGCGTGTTTGTTTATGTGTTTTGTGGTTGACTGTCCTGCTTGAATGCTACTTTCCCTGTCAGATCTTTTTATATTTCTTTTTACAGTCGTACGCCATTACATAGTGATTTCATCTGAATAAATGAAGGAAAATGTGTTGGATTTACACAATGTTAGTGAAACACTAAAATAAATGCTGAATTCCACAAATTTCTGTATATTTCAGTTTCAGATTGTACAACCCATCATCGTGTACAAAATGTACAGGTTCTCAGGCTATCGATACCAAGGAAGACTCCTCCTAGTGTCGCATCATGTCAAAATATCAGTATATAAATGTTCAGAGTTTAGCCTTATACGGTACCTTAACATAATACAATTGCCATTTATTGTAGGAAATGTGACAGATCTATTACCTATTGCCACCAATCCACATAAAGACACTTGAGAGCCTATCTAAAGTGCTTTAGGGCCACTCCAAATCACTAGGACCCCCCACAACACACACATTCTACTTTAATTGCAAACAAACCCAACACGTTCTGTTGTAAAATTCAAACATTTATACATCAGCTTTTTATTCTCAATCAGAAGCAAACTTTCACCGGAAAAATCAACTGAATTTGGTCATTAATACGAAAAAGGCATTATGTCAATCTAGGTGCCAGACCGGTGAAAATCAGCCCATTGAACATATTGCAAAATAGGTTATTTTTGGAATTCAGTCATACGTTCTACAACATTCGTTCGCTTAAATACACTTTAATTCTGTGAATTAAACACATTTGGCTCACCAACGGTCTCATATCTGGAATAAAACACCGATTCAGTGTGTCAACATTTCGCGTCATTCGTTCATACTATTTTGAAATAAACATCTGTCAAAACCACATCGCTACCTACTCTATGTGCTCATACACTCCAAAGAACACAGTCATATACTTACTATGCATGACAACAAACATAATACTTTAACATCAGGTTAGATTTAACAATGAAATAATAACTAATCTTGGAAAAAACACATGCAAACTAGAAACTTTGGATTTTTTCAATGAACTATTTTAGCACCCTACGACCCGGAAGTACTTCCTGACTGGTATGACACCATATATTGAGAGAGAATGGTCAGATATTTAGAGCCATGCATAACATATTTGAGTTGTAGAGAGTATATTAAATAGCATTACAAAGAGGAAAATAATATAACGTTGAGGGTAGAGAGTATAACAAATAGCATAACAAAGAAGAGAAAAATACATATACCATTATATGTAGAGAGTATATCAAATAGCACAGCAAAAATGGAAATTACTATACCATTGAATGTAGAGAGTATATCAAATAGCATAACAAGAGGGGAATTAATATAACATTGAATGCAGGGTGTATATCAAACAGCATAACGCAGAGGAAAATAAATGTAACATTGAGAGTAGACAGTATATCAAACAGCATAACAAAAACGAAAAGTAATATAACATTGAGGGTAGAGAGTATATTAAATAGCATAACAAAGAGGTAAATTAATATAACATTGAGGCAATTGCACATGTGACCGTAAGTACAAGAAGAACGATAGTAACAACGAGGCCACCAAACAAATCGTAAATAAGACATATTATATTATAGGCACAGTTTCCCTTTAACTGTGACTCGGACCGTGTTTAAGACACCTAAGGATGTGGCTTGTACTTATTTTAGGAGTATACTGTGTACAATAAACAGGTTAAAGAAGTTAATTGCGCTCATTTTCATCATTAATACCATCCGAGAATCAACGACCATAACTTTGTTACATATGGCTCGACACAGCACATTGACTAATTCGTCCAAAAAAAATCGTCGGAAAGGTGTCATCAGAACAGTTAGGGAGCGGCTCATGAATACATTATTTTTTTGTTGAATCAGGCTCTGGGGCAATTTTTTTTTAAACAAAGCAGATATGAAATGACCAATTTAAATCGTGAAATGGTTAATAAATTTCAACATCTGTTATCATACCATGATAGAGGAATCTCCAAGTTATAAATAGCTGTCACGCGGTTCACCTCGAGTATATCTTACAAATAACGCTAGCGTTTTAATGCATTGCGATAATTGTAGCGCAAAGTTCAAAATAGATAACCCTGACGTGTAACCATAGTTAGCAGATACCTCTCCAGGTATATTGTTTTTTCATATTTATAGTGTAATTTGTTTTGGAAGTTTAAGTTATGGCTGATGTAGGTTATTTTTTTATCAATTTAATGAACAAATAATATATTCGAATATATACTAACAAGACAATTCTAATCCTGATGTATTCCTTTAACTGTTTGGTCGATAAAACACTACAGTTTCCAAGTTGGATGTTACGACATATATCGTATGCTCGTTGGACATTCTATAACTATTACGCACGACATTTGTAACATAAACAAATATCTTCATTCTGAACAAACCTATATTCATTTAAAAGTGTGTATTTAAATGCACTTATAAGACTTTATTAACGTGTATGTACCGATTGCACATCGGACACATTCATGTATTTGTTCAATGTTTGTTCGGTGTGTAACCTCATTTACAGCTCATTTTACGCTATGTACGTCGGTCAATTTGTATATATACATCCCGTGCGTTCGGTTTTCAGAAGTAAAACACAGAATTTGCAACATAACATGTAGTGTAGTACACAACATAACATTAAACACGTGTCTGTATATATATTCTAACAGCATATAAATGACGTACCTGCTTTGTGAAATGGTTAGATGTACGGTGATCCTTAAATCATTATAAATTCTTTATACTGCATTCAAAACACTCATTTAAAAAAGAGTGATGTTCTTTAATATATCAAAACTGTATGCACATGTATTAAAAATACCTAAATAGCGAACACTGTATATACATCCCATTTCGTCTAACTAAGGTTAATACCACATTTGTAACGTACATCAACATTTTGAAAGTATATGTATGTGTTTATGTATTTTGTCGAATCGGTTCTGTATGTTACAGCTTGTTCCGTGTGATGTAATGGAGCACAGCATCATAACAGAATTTAAACTGCTCCTGAAAATCTAAATGAGATACACTCAGGTCAGTTATTAAATGGAATCATTATACAAAAACTTAAAGAGCTTTTATCCTCTGATGTCAAGTAAACTAAAGGCATACACGTGCATTTCACTGGATTGGATATGGGGTAATGTGGCGTATATCGGAACGTTAAGAAAACGTTAAATCATATATACTAAAGGAAAAAGGATAAGCAACTCGGAAATTTTTGCTATATATTGTATGTATGGTATGTTGCTGTTAATCAAATGGTACATGGTTACATTAGACATTTTCTTTTGGGAAATAGACCAAAAAAAAGAGTATGATAATGGACCTTTGGAAACGGCCGAGCACGACACATACGAAATATTGCAGTCTCGGTTGATTGAGACTGTTCATGAGCGGTAGTGAAATATGCTAGCTACCGCTCACGCCCTCTAGCCCCGGGTTGAGCAGAACTCAATATTCAAAAAATCAACAGCACACAATTTTAAACAACACATAAGCAACCAAATAGTATCGCTCCAAAGTTTCATTATTGATAGAATACGCGTTTGGCTCAAGCAGGTGAGCAAACCTTTGCAATCTCTTTACATTAAATACAGTCATAAATTGGTTTAAATGTTCAAATCAAACGTTTAACATATCGGAAGTTCGTGTTACAAAGTGTACTGTTTTAAAAAGCCTACAGCAGTACAGTATAGTATTTTCTTTAACTAGCTGCAACCTTTTTGTTTCTTTATATAATGAAAAGAGTATTTAAAATAGTTTTTTGAAACTTGGCATGTTGATAGACAGTAATGAGGGATTATGCACGTTATTTTATTTTGTTGATTTGACAAAAAATATGGTTGATATGGCAACGGAAATAGTAAAAATATACAAAATACACTTACTAAATATAGAAAAATGGTTTCTGCTCAATAACTTTAGTTAGTAATGAGATATTAGAATGAAACCTTATGGGTATGCAGCTTATTATGCACAGGAAGTTTGTGATTACTGGGGTCAAGGTCACTGTTACTGGAAATAGAAAAAATGGTTTCCGCTCTATAACTTTACTTAGGAATGAGATATTGGCCTGAAACTGGGTGTGTATGTGGCTTAAAAGCAAGTTTGGGGTTGCATTTATGGTCACTGTTGCTGAAATGATGCCCGGTAGGGGGCGTATATTGTTCTGCAATACTTGAGAATCTTCTTTTGTTATGTTCTTATTTTTGGAATTTGTAACAGGAATATTCGCTTCTCTGATTGTCAGATGCATGTATTGCATACTTCTGTTATTTTATTTTTAACTAAAGCAAAGTATGTTTGAAGCAGTTTCAACGGACCACTTCTTATACACTATGGTTGTTTTTGCTATAAATAAATCACCAACAGTATTTCTTAGATACGATGCATGGAAAAGTGCAATTATTTTTAATAGTCACTGTGGGTGAGCAAACTTTGGAACCTGTAATAGTGACATATTTCATATCGATATAATGCATATTTATTTTCTCTTCTATAAAATGTTGCATAACTTCACTGTTTTGGATAACTAAGCTTTTTCTTTGTCTACAATTGAATTAAGAAGGTCCATATTTGAATTAAAAATGCCATCTATACTACATATCACGTATTAGTTAAAGCTATTCCACTTAAACATATACGATATATGGGACTCATGGAAGACACGTTTAACTTTGAACACACACCCATACATGCAAATTTGAATTTACAAGACCTACTCTTAAAGGTTTAGTCTGATATTATACACTCACCCATAATATTAAGAAAAAATATATATTTTTATTATATTAAATAACTCATATTTAAATTTAATAGCTCATATTTAAACATTAATCGCACATTCTAGAGGTTTCGTTGACATAAAACTTTAAATAAGCTAACTATATCTAGGCATTAAATATAGATATATTTGTTAAAATAGAACAAAATAAAGTAGACTTTCTGATAATGTTCAAGAAATTCGACATGTGAAATACATAGTATGATATGTGTTTGATTATTTTCTTTTGAAATTAATGAGCCTTTCAGAAAAAAAGTTGTTTTATTGTCTGTATGCCTATTTTATATTTAATACGCATGGTATTACATGTATCAAGATGACAACATCATTTTGCAAATCATTTGGTTGCCTTGTTAGTGGGAAGAGATACATGTTTCCATGTTCATGTCCGTTATTGACTGTATTCCTTGAACAATGATAGATGTCGATGAAAGGAAGTGCAGGGCACAATAACCATAACTATGACAGATTGCAAGAAATGTTTAGTTATTTCTATAATATTTCTGACATCCTGTTGGTTGCATTGGCAATGTCGAATGCATATATTATTTTATACACAACTAGATATGTCCTCTCGGCTTTTCATTTACATTTAAAGATGATTTTCGTTCCAAACGTGAGGAGAGGAGCTCGTTCACTTTAGTGGGAATACCGTTGCCTAGTGGATAGCTTATAATCCGGAGGACCCGGACGCAAGCCCTACCGGACTTGAAATCACTTGTCCACCACCGCTGAAGGATCGATCCCTCAGGGGCCTAGGAATCTTTATGTAATGAAGCTAAACAGCTGGTTTGCGGAACGTCGGTGGTTCAACCCAGGTGCCCGCCTGTGCCCGGAAATTACCCGGAGGTGCACCTGCATGGGGTCTTCCTCCATCAGTGGAAACTGGAAAGTCGCAATATGACCTTAGCTGTTGGTGCGACTATAAAATCGAATTCAATGCAAATGCCAAACTCATATCCGGGTCATAACCCAGCAAAACATATCGATCAACACCATATTGGGTAAACAGGTTCACCACAGTGAAATTGAATTTTGCGTACAGTTCTAGTCAACTTAAGGTTAAAACAAGAAGTTTGGAATTACATTTAAGGTGTTATCTGTGGGAGGAGAAAGACACACAATTAACGAATAAAGGACCGTAACTAGGATTATACAAAGTAGATTTTGACGCCGAATCCTTATACAACTCTTGACATAAAAGATAAGGATCCTGTAAAGTTTAGAAACAATCAGTTGAAAACTGTGGGAGGATAAACACACACATTTTTCGGGACGGACGGACGGACGCTCGTCCGGACAGACAGCAAATGGGCGGACGGACGGCGGATTGGTGGACGGACGGACGGATGACGAAGGAAGAATTATTACCGTACATTAGCTGACATCATGTACGGTAATAATTCTTCCTTCGTCATCCGTCCGTCCGTCCACCAATCCGCCGTCCGTCCGCCCATTTGCTGACATCTGAGCATTTTACTTATGTTAACTTAAGACCGAAATAAACTCACAATTCATTGAATGACTACAAGACGTTCTTCCGGACAGACGGCGAATAGGCGGATGGACGGCGGATATGCGCACAGACGGAAGACCTCTGAGCCTTTTACTTATGTTAGCTTATGAACGAACTATGCTTCGTACGTAAACAAAATAATAATGGCTTTCAAATATATACATACAAATATTCAATTAAATATTCTGAAAAAGGGTCATGACCTTTGCCCTCAATTTACCCCTTTCATGTACACAATCAAGGCTGAACACGGGTACCACGCCACAGGTGAGATATTACTCTTTCGAGTGATATCCGTCACTATGCTCCTCTCAAAATGTTGAACTCCACCCAAAAATCGTCGAGTGGCCTCCAGACTAATTGGGACAATGTCAATCCAAACATGCCTTAATAATGTCATCATGAAGATGTAAACAATTGTACTTCACCATGAGCGTGGCAATATGAATTAAAAAAAGACGAAATATTAGTTCTCGACTTATTTTAACAATAAATCATTTCTACCCCTAACACAAACATTTATACGATGAAATATTTAACTAGCGGCTACTGCAATTGAAAAAATATTGAGCAGGCGTCAACCCTGTATTATTATTATAGTACTGTAGATGTACCACGTAATTTGTTTATGCATTCTTTATAGAACTATGGTATAGCTCAAACGTGTGACCGATGGAGATCGAGACCACTCCCATAATACAGAAAGCATTTATGACACAATATATGAGTATGTCAAGCATGTATACTTCAACAAAACGTTTTATAATAAATATCTTAAGGGTGCATTCTATGTGTGTGTATCGCTTGTGGGCACGTGGTATGAAATCTGATTAATAAGTGGACATTAGATATAAACCACATTTGGACAAAGCTATATTCAAGTATAAATATGGATAAATACGAAAACATATGGGTCCATGGACTAAAGTACCAGGTCATAAGAAGTATATCTGTGTACTCAATATATCGTATATGGTATAATAAAGATCTATATATGGATTTATTGCATTCTGTAGGATAAAAAATAAGCTGACAAAAAAATGTATGGGAAAAAGAACCATCATCTGATAGAAAAGCGACACTTATACATGTGTGACATAACAATCTATATTATATAAAAGTGTACAGTATAGCCTAGTACCCCACATCGTTAACTAATTTCTGCGAGACGATAATGTCAACATACTGATTTGGACTGACATGTCCCTAGTTTATAAATAAGTGGTTTAAAAATTGTATATTTCTTTGTCTTACAAAGAATATGTTATGTGGGCTAGATATAGTCTATTGACTAATAATACACACAAAGATTGTGAAAAACATAATATTTCAAATATAAACAGCACATTTCACATGCTTTGTTCTTCTTTTTTTATTATCCACTGAAATTCGATTGTTTAATGGTATACACATACTTTATATACTGCTACCTGGTAGACATTTAGCCGGTTCGTTGCGCAAGACGGCTGAGCTTCTTAGAAGTAAAGATACTCTTCCGGTTGTTCGTTTCGGACCGCTTCTCTTCTCGGAAGCTCTGCCGTCTCTGCCGATTTGAAATAGGAAGAGACGGTAGAGAAGAGCAGCAAAGATGGCGGCGAAACAATTAAGTAATATTGTAGCACTCGAAGATTGAACCACACATTTTGTTCTCAGAAAATTTCAGAATCAGAACAAGTATTCTTACCAAATTTTTTGTTTTTCAAGTGAAAAATATTTAAAAAACACTACAGTTGTCAATCTGGCTTCGAAAACCAGCCAGATTGGACCAGTAACAGCTGAGTTATGGCCCTCGATTTCGTTAAAAATGCTATATTGCTATATTTTGCCTCGTTAAGACGATATGGCCTTCATTTTTCATCCTATCTTTACCAAACTTTACCACATTGTTAATATCAATGAAAGCTCAGACGAGTTCGAAAACCAGCCAGATCGGACCAGTTTATGCTTTTGAAACCACAATTGACCCGATTATAAAAAATATGCGTGTTCGATTAGTAAAAAATCCTCTACATTTTCTAATGTGCGTTCGATTAGAACAGTGTTCTGCCATCTTCTATCCTATTTCATACTTCGTACTTCTCTTCCCAGAAGAAGACCAAACGAACCGGCTAACATACATACAACACAAGTAGTTACTTTACTTTCCATTGATGTATACACAGTTATACAATTTTGTGTAGACACGCAGCATATAACTTCAGTTCGAACGCTTAAATCCTTTATGAAATATCTCTTGCTTAATTGACTTCTAGCCTCTTAGTCCAAACATGCAGACTCATAGGAAACTATTTTGAAAAAAAAGTTGAATAGAGGATATTCCGGAAGCCAGTTTCCTTGATAGGCAAACAATTAAAGTAATTTAGTGTATAGAACTTCAAGCAGAAGCCATTGTTCATGTTTTAACTAAACTTATATAAAATGTATGTGTAGAAACTACATTGGGCGTGAGACCCGCGTCAAATCATGCTCACGCTCACACGTATACATTTGACGTTCTCACGCATCTAAACATTTTACCAAAATGATGTTTGTCTGAGAAGTTTTAAATAAAATGTACTATATGTTATAACATAAAATGTACTATATGTTATAACAAACATCTATAAAACTTTGTATAATTTAACCAGGATTTAAGTATCGCTTCCGTATAATGTGTGACTTAAATAAATTCAATTACGAGTATACATCTAAGCTTAGGTTCACGAAATGTTAACACGGTACAGGTCGTCTCGGACTTCAACGGGCTCCATTGGGTTCCATCTCACTCTTGACTTCCACTGGGACTTGACAGCTATGAACTATGCACAGGACTGGACGAAATCGTATACGGATTATCCAAACGTTTAAAATTCGGACGTTCCCAGATACCAAAGTGTGTATAAACACTACACTTTGATGTGTGTATGTGTTTGTGTCGGTCGTACAGTTTACGTATGTGAAGAACCAACTAACTGAGAGATAAATATGTAAACAAATGCCTTGTAATGTGGTTTCAGTTGTACACGACGTAAATCCTTGTCTTGTTACGGAGCATTCTTTTTACGAATTTAGACCATTTAATTTTTGCTGCAAAGGGGTGCTTTGCAGAAATTTCGTGATTAGCAGATAGCAGTGCAAACCCTGATCAGCCTGCGAGTGACTAGCAGGCTACATATAGGTGTTGCCCTTCATTTCATTAGCTATTCAGAGTGCATGCATACGTATGTAAACATGTAGGCCTCTGAATGTATTTTTGTTAAAAGAAATATAAAAAGATCGGACAGGGAAAGTAGCATTCAAGGAGGACAGTAAACCACAAAACACAGAAACAAACACGCAAACAGACAAACAAGAAGGCAAAAGCAATAATAAATGCAAACGACATCACAAACACAAACATGGTTGACAATAGGGCTACCGCCTTGGAACGGTCAGTGGCAAAGTAGGCCACTGGGGGTTTAAACCGGTTCTAGGGTGCACCAAACTTCACACTTACCCTACTGTCATCCCATTAAAACAGGACACTCGGTATGAATCATTTTTAGCTTAAAGTTAAGTTATCTAGGTCAAAGGATCATATCTGATGGCACATTTTCCTTGTATTTGTTTTTAAACTTGTTTATTACTACTGTTTTTGGAAACTACAGAAATATAACAACGTTCTATAAATAAATGTTGCTTAGACCATAATTTTGATGCCGCCCCGGTAATTTTTATTTGTTCAAAAAAAAATAAAAAAAAATAAAAGAAAATGCTGAAAAGAATAAAACACTGTTAAAAATGTGTTTTCAATCTTGGAAGTACTCAGTAGTATGTTTTACTATGTTTGCCTTGTGCCGAGGCCATAATCTATTTGTCGTATAAAATAAAAAATAATAATTCACCCCCCGCCCCTATTTTGAAATAAATGTGCATGAGAAACTAGCAATTAATTTATGATGGCCTTATGTGAGCTTTTTTTTCAGTTGTGTGATGAATATAATCAATCTCACATTCATGCCTACTTAATATTGAATTTATTAAACTCGGATAAAATTGATTCTCAGCATAGCCCCGCACCTCGCATCAAATTTTATCTTGGGTCAGTATTAAACAGGTACTCGTGCAAGATTTTCTATATCTTTTTTACACACCTTTTCAGTGAAGCACTTCTGTACACTTACCGCATATATTAGTATAGTGGTTAACATACTTGCCTGGTAAGCAAGAGGTCCATAGTTCGATTCCCGGCTGACATCGAAGAAACATTATGTTTCATAACCATTTTAATACATCGAATTACCTACTGTACATACATTTGTACATGTAGTTATAATAACATATTCGTATATGTATTTGTTAAAGTTACCTCATATATTCATTATGTTTGTGAATTAAATGAAATATATATAATTGATATGATTTAATAACGGCCTTTTTTTAAATTAACACCTTTAGTTAATTAATTAGTTTTTATTTTTATGCCCCTCGAAGGGCGGCATATAGTTGTTGCACCGTCCATCAGTCAGTCCGTCCGTACAATCGTGTCCGGTCACGTACAATCGGGTCCGGTAAATAACTCTGGCATTACTCGACGGATTTTCAAATAACTTGGCTCACCACAACAAGATATGTCACGCATAAAATACAGGTCCGTGGCTCCAATGTCAAGGTCACACTTAGAGGTCAAAGGTCAAATCGCGTCCGGTCAATAACTCTTCATTCTTCGACGGATTTTCAAATAACTTGGCGCAAGTGCTCACATCAACAAAGAAATATAAAAAGATCGGACAGGGAAAGTAGCATTCAAGGAGGACAGTCAACCACAAAACACAGAAACAAACACGCAAACAGACAAACAAGAAGGCAAAAGTAATACTAAATTCAAACGACATCACAAACACAAAAGGGTTGACAATAGGGCTACCGCCTTGCAACGGTCAGTGGCAAAGTAGGCCACTGTGGGTTTAAACCGGTTCTAGGGTGCACCAAACCTCATACTTATCCTACTGTCATCCCATTAAAACAGGACAGTGTAAATAAAGAAATCCCCGCCATGATCCAATCTCTAACCAACCACGACGTGTTGGCACAAAATCAATGGCCATGTCTCCTAGGTCAAGGTCACACTTAGAGGTCAAAGGTCAAAAACACTTTGGGGGCATTTGTCACTTACAGTGACATTTCTTCTCTTTTTTATTTTTTTAAAGGAAGATTTAGCAATTGGTTACTAAATACCATACATTTAATTCCACAATTGTGGTTTGTCAATAAAAGTTCATATATAACAATATTAATGTATATAATGTTAATACAGTGTATTTAAGAAATAAAATATGTCCAGCGGGTTTATATTGTCCCAGATCAATACCTGGTGGGCGGTACTTGAAGTGCATCGATACCAAGGGCCGCAGGCACGCGGTTTCGATGCGTTTCAAGTCCCAAACATAAGGTTTTGATCTCGCACAACATAAACCTGCTGGATATTTTATTTCTTATCTAACATGGAGTTTTATGTATCATAAAACACATTTTGTTGAGAGATTGCACAAAATACAAAAAATACTCACAACTTACATTGTATGACTATCTCTCAACATCAAGTGAGAATAATAAACTGCTTCATACTATTTAAATCTGTTGAAACGTAGCGTTGCTTAAAATAACCCATTTCACTGCGTTGTTGATTGGCATCTGACGTTTAAAATGACCTCTAACGGTTGACGTACATGACGTCAGATGTTTATATAGCTTTTTTCGTACCACCCCAATAACCAATCAACATTGAGTATTTCAATACACTATGTTAGATTTTAAATTGAACACTTTAAAAACATAGTATGGCTGGTAGTTATACCCCGCAAATGAATGTTGATAGTCGGTATATACATGTAGGAGTCGATGTGTCAGTCGGTCTGTCGTTCTGTTGAATCTTGGGTAGCGAACTACTTCTACAGTTTTCAAGATATTCAATTTGATCTTTGTATATATAATCAACATGAAGTATAGACACACAATTTTCGTGCGGCTCACTCAATGCCATGCAGTGTTATTGCCCTTGCTCTTAGTCAACAGTGCTATATTCAGCATATGCAATCTTGTGGATCGGACTACATTTACAGTTTTGAAGATATTGACTTGAAACATTGTGTACATGATAAACATGAAGTGTAGATATGCGTGACACAATTTTGGTGAGGCTCACTCAATGCCATGCATAGTTATTGCCGTTGATCTTACTAAAACATTGTTTGCGAGGGTGATTGTCAATAATAGTTTTAGTTAAATCTAAATTTGTATTCAGTATTCATTAATTTATATATATATACTAAACACTTTGGCTAGAGATGGCCTGATCACAAAAAGGTGTAAATAAACAAAGTACCCGAAGGGTAAACCCCGAAGGGGCTACGAAGAATGAGAGCTTTGCGTCCCCCGAAGGGGTTACAAGAAACAAGAGCTTTGCGTTCAAAAAAATTAAACGCTATACAACAAGAAGCCCAAATCAATGTGTTAAATTACAATCGTATGCTATTGCATAGTGATTTCATCTGATTTAATGAAGGAAAATGTGTGGGATTTACACAATGTTAGCAAAAAACTAAAATAAACGCTGAATTCCACAAATATCTGTATATTTCAGTTTCAGATTGTAAGACCCATCATCGCGTACTACATTTACAGGTTCTCAGGTTTTCGATACAAGGAAGACTCCTCCTAGAGGCTCATCATGTCATAATGTCAGTATATAAATTTTCAGATTTTAGCCTCATACGGTATCTTTTCATAATAAAATTGCCATTTATTGTAGGCAATGTGACAGATCTATTACCTATTGCCATCAATCCACATAAAGACACTTGAGAGCCAATTAAAATGCTTTAGGGCCACTTCAAATCACCAGGACCCCCACATTTCACCCTAAAATACACACATTCTATTTTAATTGCAAACAAACCCAACATGTTCTGTTGTAGAATTCAAAAATTTAAACATCAGCTTTTTATTCTCAATCAGATGCAAACTTTCACAGGAAACATCAACTGGATTTGGTCATTAATAAGAAAAAGGCCTTTTGTCCATCTAGGTGTCAGACAGGTGAAAATCAGCGCATTGAACATATTGCAAAATAGGTTATTTTTGGAGATCAGTCATAAGTACTACAACATTCGTTCGCTTAAATACACTTTAGTTCAGTGAATTAAACACATTTGGCTCACAAACGGTCCCATAGCTGAAATAAAACACCGATTCAGTGTGTCAACATTTCGCGTCATTCGTTCACACTATGCGTATTTTGAAAAAAACATCTGTCAAAACCACATCTCTACCTACCCTATGTGCTCATACTCTCTAAAGAAACAGTCCTGCCAAACGCAGTATAATACTTACTATTCATGACAATAAACATAATACTTTAACATCAGGTTAGATTTAACAATGAAATAAAAACTAATCTTGGAAAAAACAATGCCAACTAGAAACTTTGGATTGTTTCAAGGAACTATTTTAGTACTCTACGACCCGGAAGTACTTCCTGACTGGTCTGACACCATATAGAGAGAGAGAATGGTCAGGTATTCAGAGTCATGCATAACACATTTGTGTTGTAGAGAGTATATCAAATAGCATAATAAAGAGGACAATTAATATAACTTTGAGGGTAGAGAGTATATCAAATAGCAAATTAATATAACATTGAATGTAGAGAGTATATCAAATAGCATATCAAAGAGGAAAATTAATATAACTTTGAGGGTAGAGAGTATATCAAATAGCATAACAAAGAGAGAAATTAATATACCATTAAATGTAGAGAGTATATCAAATAGCATAACAAAGAGGGAACTTAATATAACATTGAGAGTAGGCAGTATATCAAATAGCATAACAAGAGGGAAATCAATGTAACATTGGGAGTAGACAGTATATCAAATAGCATAAGAAAAAGGGAAATTAATATAACATTGAATGCAGAGTGTATATCAAATAGCATAACGAAGAGGAAAATCAATGTAACATTGGGAGTAGACAGTATATCAAATAGCATAAGAAAAAGGGAAATTAATATACCATTGAATGTAGAGAGCATATCAAATAGCATAACAAAGAGGGAAATTAATATAACAATGAGAGTAGACAGTATATCAAATATTCTAATACACCCGCACTATATAGCCTAGTTTAAAATATCTCGTTATATTGAACGATATATCACTGTAATTTTTGCAACGTTAGGAGAATAAGCATTGCGCATTGCGCATTCCGCACTGTAACGTATGCAACGTTAGGAGAGCAAGCAAAGCAATGCGAAAAATTTCAGATGTGTGCGTTATTTTCACATTTTAGGGGTATTAGAATAGAAATAGAACATCGTTTACGGTGAATTATCTATAATATATCACGGTTTGTCGTTCAATTGTAAATAATTATTTCACTCGCCCTTCGGGCTCGTGAAATTATTGTTTACAATTTAACTTCAAACCGTGATATATTAAACGATAATTCACAGTAAACGATGTTCTATTTCTTAAACATAACAAGAGGGAAATTAATATAACATTGAATGCAGAGTGTATATCAAATAGCATAACGAAGAGGAAAATCAATGTAACATTGAGAGTAGACAGTATATCAAACAGCATAACAAAAACGAAAATTAATATAACATTGAGGGTAGAGACTATATTAAATAGCATAACAAATAGGTAAATCCATATAACATTGAGGCAATTGCACATGTAACCGTAAGTACAAGAAGAACGATAGTAACAACGAGGCCAGCAGACAAATCGTAAAGAAGACATATTATATTATAGGCACAGTTTCCCTCTAACTGTGACTCGGACCGTGTTCAAGACATCTAAGGATGTGGATCGTACCTATTTTAGGGAGTATACTGTGTACAATAAACGGGTTAAAGAACGTTAATTGCACCCACTTTCATCATTAATACGATCCGAGAATCAACGACCATAACTTTGTTACATATGGGTCGATACAGCACATTGACTTACTCGTCCATCATCTCCACGGTATATACATGTTTACAATGTTCAGTGAAATGTAGATACAATGAGCTATTGCGTAAACGAGCGGATTTTACTTATTAAAATGCATCTAGGTAAATAGTGTTACTCAAATAATTCATATGCCGATTTTGGTCATTGACAATCTACTGTTTGTGGACTTGTTACAGCCAAAAGTGTATTGGGTTTTCTGGTCGTACCCTAGATTGGTTTTCTCTTTAGCTGCAACTACTATGGTTGTTCAGTACGATTCTGGATACATCCTGAGATGTTTATTATTTTGTATGTGTTTCTTTAGTTAGTTTCTCAGGATGTGGACTTTATTGTTAGAGAATTCCTTTTGATGGGATGTAGTTTTGTTTACACTGTCTTGTCTATTTGGGCGTTGAAGACAGGATAATAGCGAGGATTGTGCGCATATACAATCGATTCAAGCTAACCAGTGGGCCTTATTGCCTACTGACCGTTCCAAGTCGGTAACCATGTCTTCACCACCCTTTCTGTTGATTTTGTCTCTTTCATTGTATTTTCAAGTCCTTGTTTGCAGTACAGCGTGGACCTACGATGCCATTGCGATCGGACGCTGCGGTTTCTATAGAACCCTATATCTCATTTTGGACTTTTCAGACACAAGTTAAATAGTACATAAATAAATGTTATATCAGTAAAACATATATTTGATAATTCAGAACATGCCAATAAAGGAACACAGCCACACAATCCATTTCTGATGTAACAGTCAATATGCATGGCAATTTGTCCGACAATCTATATTTATCTGCTGTAACTACTGATAATAACACGTTTTCTCGCATGATACATCTTTCTTTAAATTGTCAACCAGTTGTTATAATTTCGTAACAGTACGGAAAAGTGTTATCATGTATACATTATTTTTTTGTTGAATCAGGCTTTGGGGCTATTTTTGTTTAAAAAAGCAGATTTGAAATGACCAATTTAAAGCGTGAAATGGTTCAAAGATATATAATATCCTGTAATAAATTACAACATGTGTTATCAGACCACGACAGAGGAATCTCCAAGTTATAAATAGCTGTCACGCGGTTCACCTCGAGTATATCTACAAATAACACTAGCGTTTTAATGCATTGCGATTACAGTAGCGCCAAGTTCAAAATAGATAACCCAGACGCGTAACCATAGTTAGCAGATTCCTTCTTCACGTATATTGTTTTTTTATATGTATAGTGTAATTTGTTTTGGAAGTTTAAGTTATGGCTGATGTAGGTTATTTTTTATCAATTTAATAAACAAATAATATATTCGAATATATACTAACAACACAGTTCTAATCCTGATGTATTCCTTTAACTGTTTGGTCGATAAAACACTACAATTTCCAAGTTGGATGTTACGACATATATCGTATGCTCGTTGGACATTCTATAACTATTACGCACGACGTTTGTTACATAAACAAATATCTGCATTCTAAACAAGCCTATATTCATTTAAAAGTGTGTATTTAAGTTCATTTATAAGACTTTATTAACTTGTATGTACAGATTGCACATTTTACGCTGGTCAATTTGTATTGGTGGAGGCAGACCACCCACTTATTCCTTGGTAGAACCAGTACTGTATACCTCCCGCCTTCCGTAGCAATAGACACTTGTTCAATAACATTTGTTCATACAGAATATATATATACATCCCGTGTGATAGGTTGTTCAGAAGTAAAACACAGAATGTGCAACATAACATGTAGTGTAGAACACAACATAACATTAATCATGTGTCTGTATATATATTCTAACAGCATATAAATGACGTACCTGCTTTGTGAAATGGTTAGATGTACGGTGATCCTAAGATCATTATACATTCTTTATACTGCATTTAAAACACTCATTTAAAGAAAAGAGTGATGTCCTTTAATATATCAAAACTGTATGCACATGTATTACAAATACCTAAATAGCGAACACTGTATATACATTCCATTTCGTCTAACTAAGGTTAATACCACATGTGTAACGTACATCAACATTTCGAACAGTATATGTATGTGTTTATGTATTTTGTCCAATCGGTTCTGTATGTTACAGCTTGTTCCGTGTGATGTAATGGAGCACAGCATCATAACAGAATTTAAACTGCTCCTGAAAATGTAAATGAGATTCACTAAGGTCAGTTATTAAATGGAATCATTATACAAAAACTTAAAGAGCTTTTATCCTCTGATGTCAAGTAAACCAATGGCATACACGTGCATTTCATTGGATTGCATATGGGGTAATGTAACGTAAATCGGAACGTTAAAAAAACGTTAAATCATATATACTAAAGGAAAAGGGAAACGCAACTCGGAAATTTCTGCTATATATTGTATGTATGGTATGTTGCTGTTAATCAAATGGTACATGGTTACATTAGACATTTTCTTTTGGAAAATAGACTAAAACAACACATAAAACAACCAAATAGTATCGCTTCAAAGTTTTATTATTGATAGAATACGCGTTTGGCTCAAGCAGGTGAGCAAACTTAGAATGCAAACCTTTGCAATCTCTTTACATTAAATACAGTAATAAAATGGTTTAAATGTTCAAATCAAACGTTTAACATATCGGAAGTTCGTGTTACAAAGTGTACTGTTTTAAAAAGCCTACAGCAGTACAGTTTAGTATTTTCCCTAACTAGCTGCAACCTTTTTGTTTCTTTACAAAACGTCTTGGGATTTCTCTGAAATATCACAAAGAATGAAGTGTGCAGTATATAAACTATATAGCGGAAAGTCGCGATATGCGTTTGCTTTTTCCTTTAGTATATATACTTTATTGTTTCCGTACATGAACCATGGTCATGTCTACACTAAAACAATATACGTATTTACTCTTATTCAAAAGTTAAAAGGAAATCAAGCAAACTTGGTGTAGTAATTGCGTTAGATAGTAGTAGAATTTATTTGATTTCTGGTAAGAGAATAGTTTTAAATGTCTTCATCCTCAACGTATGTGTCCATTTGTTTTACGTGGAAATGTTAAGAATCGCCCACAATATGCCATGTGCCCGTATAATCTATCGTTATATAAATAGTTGTGTTAGTGATAACTAAATGATCAGTATTTAAAAGTAAATATGACACCGATAGAATAAAAGTATAAAAAATACTCATTGTTTATTATTCAAGTGAACTGAATAATGGATCATGAGTTAACATTTTCCAATACTGAATCTTAATGCAAACTACATACAAAGTTCGGTATGATTTGCTGACGTCGCTGCCTCATATGTCTGATAACTTGCGGAATGGCGACCTCTTGTTCAATCCTCAGTCGTTCCAAAATATTGGATAGTGCAACAAACAGACCGCTTCTCTCGGCACCATTACTGCAATATAATTCGCAATCTAATGGATGTACTACACATTTGAAAACTTAAAATATTTGTGAATATAAGATAGTGATTCTGTTAAGTGCAGTATGGCGAATAAAACATGTTATCGTTTTGTTTGTAAAACAATCATTCTAATTAAACGCTCATGCGATAATAAGCTTAAATGTTCTTGATATTTTGGTTTCATTGAAAGTATTACTATTGAACACGTACAAGCATTGTACCATCACAGGATTGTCGTTTGCTTGTTTTTGATGGTCTTCAACGTTTTGTATGAGATCCAACATGGCGTCATAATCCGCAGGTACTGTATCTTCCCGCAGCCACTTCTTCAATATGAACAGCTTCAAATCGTGTTGTTGAATCTGAAAAATAATGTTACAAATACAACACAGGAACAAGCCTTATTGTGTCGTATTAAACCAATTTAGGAAACATGTTACATGAACACAAAACATATGTTCTCCATTTTCTTTACATGCATATGCCCGTGAATAGTACCCAGTTTAAGTACGAGAAATTGAGAGAGCACATAACTGACATTCCTCTTTTGTTCGATGTCTACATAGGCAGTAATAAATATATACCTCTACTCATGCCTGCCAGTACCGACTTAATGAGATTGTGTCACTATGTGTAATCCCAGTGAAGTTGCGTTTATAATAAGTGTTACATAGAACACATAATTTACTGATTGGTTTATATAAATGCCACAACATATTAAGTATAAGAAAATCGGTAGAACCGATGGATGCTCCCCGAAATTTATCCTAAACTTATCATAATAATTATGGCACCAAACAGTTTTCAATTTGCAGTTCCATCAGTAGTTTATGCTCCGGATAAACAATCTAAGTAAAAAAAGCAGGGCAATAACTATAATTTGAATGATGACAAAGTTACATTCTTACACTCTGTACTTTTTCTCATTGCCCTCTATTATTTGTGAAGTTTCATTGCAGTCCCATCAGTAGTTCAGAAGATAAGCTCCGGACAAAAATACTAAATATAAAATTACAAAGGGCAATAACTCAAATTTGAATTAAGACAATGTTACGGTTTTCGCACTCTGCATTTTCTCTCATTACCCTCTATTATTGCATGAAATTTCATTATAGTCCCATCAGCAGTTTTCAAGATATGCTCCGGACAAAAGTGTGACGGACGGACAAAATTCTAAGAATAAAATTACAAAGGTCAATAAGGAAGAGTATGATAATGGACCTTTGGAAACGGCCGATCACGACACATACGAAATATTGCAGTCTCGGTTTGATTGAGACTGTTCATGAGCGGTAGTGAAATATGCTAGCTACCGCTCACGCCCTCTAGCCCCGGGTTGAGCAGAACTCAGACTATTCTTTCCGACAAGTTGTTCTTAAAGCAAAGTTTTCTTCTCGAAATATCTCGGTCTCGTCTGAAATCCCGTTCTTCATTCGGAAACTTAGTTTTATGCATGGAGGTGTAGTATTTAATATTTAGTGTATTGAAATACGGCAGTTGTTTATCTACTAGGCTTTGCGTGATATATTTCACGCCGGAAAGTGAGGAAATATTCGTGACACATACTCTACCTATATTCCCTATAGGCCGCGTCATACCCCTAAGGTAGGTGCAGACTATAAAACCATAAGAGCTATGATTCTCACAGCTCTTTATCTGACTGATAAACACCATAAATCTAGCATAAAAGTCGAACAGGAAATGTAGCTTTCACAGAACACAGTGAAAAAAACAACGAAGGAAAACAAACGAGAATTACAATGTTTATAAGAAGCAAGGCATGTGACATCAAAAACACAAATGGATTGACATGCCAATAGTGCTACCGCATTGTAACGGTCAGTGGCAAAAAGGACACTGGCTCTCATATGTGGAAAGTGTACGTAACAATCGCTACTGTTCAATATGGGAGTTGGGGTGGAGAGAATGAGTGTGGGGGTGGTGGGGGGGGGGGGGTATCTGAGCTGGGATTTAAAAGGATGCGCCCCATCCCCTTCCCACCCCAACTAAAATCATGAAAGCTCTTGCATGCATACATTTTTTAACATATTCATTTAATATATTTTTCATATATATATATTTGTTGCTGTGTTTTTCACTAGACTGTCTAGTGTCTAATTGTCATCCGCATCTTGGCGCAGTCACTAGCACAGTGGAGGTGGTGCCACTGAGTTTTGTCGGTGTGTTCTTGGGCAAGACACTTTCCCTTAGCCTCATCCGTCGGATGGGTTAGCCCTTTCCGTCGGCTGGGGACGTAAACCGGGCGGTCCCGCGTATAGGTCTATCATCCGAGCACGTTAAAGAACAATAGGAACTGTTCGATAATAAGAGTAGGGCACGGTTCCCGGATTCCTATGTATCCTTCCCCTTTCTCTGAGGCGGCTCTAAATAACTTATACTGTGTTGATGAGCCATTAAACATTCATTCCAATTCATCCGCAACTGCACTCATCACTGTCATATGTACTTTAGATGTCCCATGCTAGTATCATGAATCAACGGTGAACCGTGGAATATATCACCCACACACACTTATTCGTCATACTTATTCAATGATACAAGTGAAGAAGGCCATTTTTATAACTTTATATTTTTGAAGTTGAATGGTGTTTTATGTCAGTATAGCACATTTTAGGTCATATTTCCTGGGTAGAACCAGTACTGTATACTTTCTGCAATCCGTAAAATTCGACACTTTCTCACCTACAAGTTGAGCTCTCAGTGGGAATTGAACCCGCAGCGGTGAGAGGTGAAAATCAGAATGTATACAAATATAAAAAGGGCATGAATGACCGCACTAAAAACAATCCGTGGAAAATTGTACAATGCAAGAATATATATTCATAATTAAAGTTTATTTTGAGGCAAAATCGATATGCACCTCTTGACATCATAGATAAACATCTGACATGTAAAGTTTCGAAACAATTGGTTAAAAACTGTGGAAGAATGTAGACGCACAGATGACCAACACGATATGCCACCTCGGCACCATTCGATGGTAAATCATAAACATTTAAGCTACATATTATTGTCTTAAATATTATCTTTCATGACTAAGTAAAAAATATGTAACAAGTCCGAAATCTAAGTGAATTATTTATTTGATTTAAAACATTTTGTTTCCACTATTTACATCAAAACATCCTAAATATAAAGGGTATAACATAAAAAATTAAATTGCATCATGCAATAATTTTATTTATTTATTAAAGAGACGCACATCATTTTTGAAGTATTTATCAAGCATTAAAATTTGCACCGCGATTGATTAATCAAGAATTGATTTTCACTTTACACCTGCTTGCATATATTTAAATTATAAGTTATAACATTTTGGAGTTTAAAAAAAAAAGATTGCTGCATGTCCCTTTAATATGTGCACCTCTCAGCCTGTATTGTTTATATGGTGCAAGTCATTTTCAACAAATGTGGGGTTATATATATACATGTATCTGGGTTTTTTTGGTGGCTTCAGACCACCCACTTTTCCATCTACACTTTTCTGGGTAGAACCAGTAATATACACCTCCTGCCATCTGTTATTCCACAAACTTTATAATCCAATAAAATACAGAAACATCATTTTTATCAAATAAAGAAATTGGGCATGGTCCATCAGATTAACAGAAACACATTTATATTTTCGTATTAGCCCTTATTTTGAGCCACTCCAATGAACTGTCCAGTTAATGTCGCAATCGATCTACCTCTGTCAACAGTCAAGACATGCATGTTGATATGATATTGTGCTGAACTGGTGATCCTGGGAATTTTGAAATTAGTGGGTCCAAATAACCTTATTCCCTCAAGTCACAAATGTTTTTTTTAGTAGACATATTTTCTTGAAGTTGATGCTAGTACTGTCCGTATGAGGTATTGCTGATTCATGATTAAAAAATAATAATAATAATATTGTACACCGTCGCATTATTCTATTCTTGTTCGTTTAAGTATTTCTGATTCGGTTGATAATGTTGTAAAACATTATTATCATATATATGTGACTAGACAATTGTTTCAATAAAATCCTCCCATATTTTGTGACTTCAGTACAGTTTCCCAGCGTCTCAGGACATCAGGGACTCTGAAAATAAAAATGATACAGATTCTGTTTAACCATACACATTTTTGTTTCAACTTAAATAGTTAACAAGTTGTAGAATTGAAGTATGTAGATGAATAGTGATTTTAGAAAAAATTGTTACATGTAAGATGAATTAAAAAAAAAATTGTTTTCGGCTAATCAACTCATTACCGTTAGAGCCGCCCCAGAGAGAGGGGAAGGAGGACACATATGTTAGGAATTTGAGAACCTGCCTTATTCTTACTAATAAATATATTTCTATGGTTCTTTATCGTGCTCGAAGGATAGACCCCCCAGTTTCAATCCCAATCCAACAAACGAGGCTGAGGAACAAACAAGGCTGAGGGAAGGTGTATTGCCCGAAAACACAGACGAAACTCAGTGGTGTATGTGGGACTTGAACCTGAAAACTCCGATTGCTATCGTCCGCCATGCTATCGCTGGGCAATGCCAGCACATTATGTTAAGTCAGGGTCCTGGTTAAGTTTAATATTTTAGATGTTATACAAGGATGTTTTTATTTTGTTTGTTACATTTTACATCCGTATTATGGACAATATGACCTATTTATGTGTTGATGTGCTGTAAAACACCATTCATTCATTTTTTATTTTTAGTATAAGAATTCTGAGACTAAGTCAGGTGCACAATGCCATATATTTTGCAAAGAATATACATTGATAAAATCATAGATTTTTGAAACTGTGCTTACCTACACACTGGCTTACACAAGGCTCTTTATGTAGTTATACAGATTACTGTGAGACTGGGAAATGACTTGGTGAAAACATACTGCACACTGACACTGCCTCTATCAAACAGACCTGAAAAAAATAACATATTATTCCATTTAATTTTAATATTAATAACTATGTTCAACTTTCTTAATGTTATCAATGCCAGCTTTCCATAACAGTTTTCTTAAAACACAAAAACACAACTGGTATTGAATGTAGTGCTTTCTGGATACTGTCCCAAATATAAGGTGGCATTCATGAACATGCAGTATTTTCAAGGCTTACATTTTTGTCACAGGATGACCTTAGTGGTTGGGCTAACTCAGGAAAGAATCAATGACGGTGAATGCATTTACATAAGTTTAATGCAACGTTTAAAATATGTTTAATATATATACAATGTTCTAAAAAAACAAGCGAATACACAATTGAACTATGAAAGGAGTGTTCTCCTGAACGTTTAAGACGTTCTTAGTATTGTTATAAATACTGAATGTCTAAGACACTAAAGTGTTGTTAAAGCTATAACAATGTTGATCTAGCGCGATAACTGTGATGCGCGAGAGCTCATGAAGATGATGATGCGCGAATTCAATGGATGATTGTCTTCAAATGCCTTCTGTAAGGGTTGATGACGCGATGCAATGATAGTTGATCTCCACTGAGATTGTGAATGATATTCCTCCAGTGAGGACTGGTAACGGGCCCACCTTGTGTCCCGGGGGTTGTCGTTAGTTAAACCTGGCTGCGCAGGTACGGGGACCGTCTCCACCGCTTGTAACGTTAGTCGTGGAAGCTTAGCTCCACTCCTGGATATCCAAACCTAGATGGCTTACTCCAACCCTGGATGGCTTATATCCTGGCTTATATCCTGGATGGCTTATATCCTGGATGGCTTAGGCTGTAATTATACATACGTTTTAGATGTCGGTTGACAAACATAACAATCTTGCATAATTACCATTACCCAAACAAATCATTATTCAATCAATATATGTAATCTGTACTAATGATGAGTAGCAATGTATACATATTCTACAACGCCATGTATACGCTATGTACGTCGCTGTTAATCAATGCCCCTAATACATGTAATATAAACATGATCAAATTACTCATATATTACACTCACTGAGTTATGCATGCACGCATTTATTCTTGTCACTCATCTCATTGTTAACTAATGTTAACAATCGTGTATTACAATCACTGAGTTATACGCCAACGTTAACTAATGCACCTATTATCCACTGTTATCAAATTAATATTGTTTTACAGTTAATGATCAATTACAATAATTACATCTAATAAAGTAACTTCAAAATCATATGCTAGTCTAAAGTTATGTTTGAGAAACATCAATGCTAACCGGATGTCGTAACCGCCAAACAAGATGGCGCCGCCCACTGAATACAAATATACGATAAAAGTTTAATAAAACTACTAACCACATGTTGCCTGTGAAATTTGCCGTCCAATCTCTGTTCCAACAAAGTACTATCGATGATCCCGGCGAAAGCTAGAAGACAATGGGTTTTATAGCAAACATTACGCCCAAATCATTATTTCCCCCGTTCAGTCCGTGACAAACGTGGCTAAATCTACAGTATTGAATCTACACGAGAGGCCCCTTATACAATTCTGCCGTTTAAGGAAAATATACCTATACGTTTACATGCATTAGCACAAAACTAAACTTATGACACGGCCTCTCTGGCGGCCACTTAAAATGTGCACGCTTTTACGTGTTACATGAATAGATCATGAATATTGTGAAATTGTTTCAACTCGAACAATAGATTTTGGGTGTAACCGATACAAGAGCTATATACGACCAGTACGCTCTACCCGTGACATTTTGTGACAACATCTCCCCACTTAAAGAAAGTGCTACACTTTTAAAATTCAACAAAATGATAATTAATATTTACACGTTAAGAAACTATTAATTCTTCTGAGCAAATGAGCGACAAAACGTACAAGCTGATCGCTCAATCGCTTGAGTATGTTAACTATTACTACTGAGGGATGCAACCTTCAGCCAGTACAACGACCGTCTTCCGGAAAACATCCACTGCAGTTATAACCTAACTATAATATGTAATTACAATTTCACCACTATTCTACAATTGTACACTACCCTGTCGTACATATACTACTATTGTACAATACACTGAAATACACTATTGTATTCAACCGGTCATTATGTGCGGCGACTTAAATAGTCTGCCCCAATATTGTCCTTTCCTCGGATCGCTTTAATTTTCATCCGGTAAGGCTGCAGAGTCAGTGCCCACCTCATTAACCTACTGTTAGCTACCTTTGCTTTATTTATATAAGCTAACGGTTGGTGGTCAGTCTCCAAGACAAATTCCTTACCAAAAACATATCGGTGGAATTTACTGACACCCCACACTACTGCAAGACACTCCCTTTCGATAACAGAGTAGTTACATTCCCGGGGTAATAGTTTCCGACTTGCGTAAGCCACGGGGAGACTACACCCATCTTGCTCTTGCAGTAGGACTGCACCCACCCCGATATCGGAGGCATCCGTTCTGAGGATAAACTCCTGGTTAAGTTCAGGTAATTTTAGTATTGGGGTTTTGACCAGACTCCCCTTTAAAGAGACAAAAGCTCGCTCCTGGCTTTCCCCCCAAGTTATCCTATTGGGTTGACCTTTCTTTGTCAAGTCTGACAAAGGTACAGCTATAGCCGAAAAGTTTGGAATAAACTTCCTGTAAAAACCCGCCAACCCTAAAAATGACCTAACTTGTTTCTTTGTCTCGGGTCTTGGTGCTTCCTGAATTGCCTTAACCTTGTCGGGGTTGGTTTTCAATTTCTGGTCCCTCCCGACAACATGACCCAGACACTCTATATCTGCGTAACCTATGTGACACTTGCTAGGTTTTGCAGTCAGTTTAAACCGCCGTAGCCGTTCCAACAGATTACGTAGAGCCTTAATATGGTCTTCAAATGTTGTTGTGAACACCAGGATGTCATCTACAAAACTGTCTGTGTTGGACAAATCCTTCAGGACTTTCCTCATTAACCTACAGAATGTTGCTGGGGCGTTTACGAGACCAAAGGGCATGACCTTGAACTTAAAAAGTCCTTGCGAAGTTTCGAAGGAGGTCATCTCTTTAGCTCGGTCTGAAAGTGGGACTTGCCAATAACCTTTAACGAATATCCCGCAAGTTTAGAGAATACCTCCTCAATATTAGGCATTGGCTCTGCATCAAAGATGGTACGTTTATTGAGCTGCCTAAAATCGATACAGAATCGAATTGACCCATCTTTCTTCTTAATAAGTACGACTGGGGATGAAAATGGGGCGTTTGAAGGTTCGATGACACCCAATTTCAACATGTCTTTCACCTCCTCATCAACAATTGATCGGGAGTGAAATGGAATGGGATACCCCTTAATTCTAATTGGTTCCCCTGATGTGAGTACAATATCATGTTGCACTCCATCTGTCTGCCCCGGGTTTTCGGACAAGACATCACTGAACTCCGAGAGTAAACTACCCATCTCTCGTTGCTGCTCTACACTAAGCATGCCCGATATGTCTACATCGGCTGCTGTCTCCCTACCTACACTAGTGGGAAAATACATGGGACTAGTGTCCTCACTACTGTCTTCCTCACTATCCTCAATAACTGCAACATTAACTACGGTTAACACCCCTTGTTGCACATTATCGGTTCTACTGATATACTCTTTCAGCATATTCGCATGAAAGGTCTTTAACTTTCCGTTTATCTCGATACGGTAATCCATAGTGTTCACTATCCCTCTAACGTAAAACGGACCTTTCCATTGTAATAACAATTTGTTATTGTCGGTTGGGAGTAACAGTAACACCTGGTCATCTATCTTAAACTTCCTAGCTCTAGCTTTTTGGTCATAGTACCGTTTATACTTGGTACTTGCCTTAACTAACTGACTTTGAGCTATCTTACAAGTCTCCTCTAGTTTCTCCTTCAGATCTAAAACATACTGATATGTAGTCTTAACCTCATCACTATCTACTTCACCTGCCCACATCTCTCTAAGAATCCTCATGGGGCCTCTAACTGACCTACCGTACAATAACTCAAATGGAGAAAATCCTAAACTCTCTTGTGGAACCTCTCTAAATGCAAACAATAAAGCATTGAGATACTTGTCCCAATCTTTGGGTCTCTCGGTACACATACGCCGTAACATTTGCTTTAACGTCCCGTTAAATCGTTCGACTAACCCGTTACACATAGGGTGATATGGTGTTGTCATGATTTGACGCAAAGACAATAACCTGCTTACTTCAGCCATAAGTTCTGACGTAAACTGTGACCCACAATCAGTCAGCATTTCCTCTGGTACACCTAGCCTACTGAACATATCAACTAATGCCTCAGCTACTCTCTCAGTTTCAATTGAGGGCAATGCTACTGCCTCCGGATACCTAGTTGCATAGTCTACCATGGTTAAAATGTACCTATTTTTCCTGTCCGACACTGGAAAAATTGGTCCAACTATATCTACGGCTACCCGCTTAAATGGTGTATCTATCAGTGGCATCTGACCTAAATGTACTTTGGTCACTCGACCTTTTGGTACTGTCCTTTGGCATACATCGCAGGACCTACAATACCTAGTTACATCTCCGCTAACGCCTGGCCAATAAAATTCTGCCAATACTCTATCTGACGTTTTCTTTACGCCTAAATGACCTCCCATAATCGACTCATGAGCTACCTTAAGCACTGTCGTTCTATACTGGGTAGGTACCACTAATTGGTGAAACTGTCTACTACCACTATCTTCAAATTCTCTGTACAATAACCTATTCTTATGTACAAACTTACAACTACCGGACCCTTTACACTTCTTCACTACCCCATCCTTGGCCTTCACTTTACAAGGACCTAATGACTCGTCTTGAGTTTGTGCTTCTATAAACTCCGCTTTAGATATGTCACCTACGGCTGCAGGAACCTTTAATTTTCTATAAGCCTGAGCTTGCTTCTGAACCTGCGCTCTAGTTTCTACGGCATTACTTATGCTACTTCTAAAATCGGACATTACCGGAAGTACTGAACCTTCTATGTTCCCCATCGTTAAATCATACATCGGGACGTCCATACATAGTGCCTCTGTAGTCCCTTTAAAGAAAGGTGTATCTACATCTATTCTCGCTATTGGCACGTGCTCTACCGATTTATTTAACAACATACACGGTGACTGTTTACCTACCAACTGGTCATCCGTAACTAAACTACGCCTAACTACCACACCTGTACAACCTGTATCCCTCATTACAATTACGTCCGTGCCATTCACTCTACCATCTGCCGTTGGAAGATTTGCATACGGAAAGAGACATGTTCCGATCTTCGCCATTACACCATCCGCTTTAACACAACAGCTACTACTCTCGGTTTTAATAACCGGACTATTACTACCTCTGCCTCTACCTCTACCTCGGTTTTGACCACCTCTACCTCTACCGAAATACCATGGGTTGTTAAAACCTTGGTTCTGACTCCCTACATTGTTGTCCACTCTACTATTTTCACTAAAATTGTCTACGACAGCGGACACTTTCACCGCTTTCCTACACTCATGTGAAGCATGACTCCCATTACAGTGACGACAACGAATAAAAGGTCAACCTATGTTACCACTATTGCTACCTCCTCGAGCACCCATCGAACTACCTCCACCTCTATAGTTTCCACTCTGGCCTTTCTGTTTATGATCGTCCCCTTGCCTATCTCTAAAAGTTCTGTCTTTCGACACTACATTATGAGCTCCACCTCTAGCCTCAGCAAACTGATCTGCTTGTGTTGCCATTTCTCCTACACTAGTTAGTTTTCTTTCTTTCAGAAATAAGAACAGATCTCTACTACAAACATTGAATAGCTGGTCCCGCAACAAGAAATATATGAGGCCCTGATAAGTCTGCGCTACCTTCCCTAACTCTAACCACCTATCTAAGTAATTTCTAGACCTACTAATAAACTGAATAAATGACTCGCCTTTCTCAGGAAGACAAGCTCTAAACCGCTTTCTAAAACCTTCTTCAGTTAACTCAAATCTCTTTAAAAGAGCATCCTTTAACTTGTCATAGTCAAGAGCATCTAAACTAGGTAATCTAGAAAATACATCTAAGGCCTTGCCTCTCAATAACGCACTTAAATGAACTGCCCACTTATCTTTGGTCCATTCCTGTAACTCAGCATAACGCTCGAATCGTAACAAGTAACTGTCCATGTTATCTTTGTCAGCATCAAAGTATGGTAACTTCGAACCTTTTAACTTCCCAGAATAACTATCTTTCCCTTCAGTTTTACTTTCCTTACTATGTGTCTTAGCTGCTTCCAACTCTAAAGCTAACTTATGATCAAACTCTTTTTGCTCCCTTTCCATTATCATCTTAGCCTTAGCTAGTCTACCATCTGTTTCGAACCTCTCATGTTCTAACTCTTGCTTCTCCCTTACTATTCTACTTTCTAATTCTACCTTCTCTTTATAATCATCTCGCTTCTCTTTAGCTAATCTACTTTCGAATTCTAGCTTCTCTTTAGCTAGCCTACCTTCTAATTCTAACCTCTCTTTATCAGCATCTAGCTTCTCTTTAGCTAATCTACTTTCGAATTCTAGCTTCTCTGTAGCTTATCTACTTTCTAATTCTAGCTTATCTTTAACTAGTCTACCTTCTACTTCTAACCTATCTTTCTCTTCATCTCTTTCCTGCTTTGCTAATTCTCTTTCCTTTAGTCTAAATTCCCTTTCCCTAGCCTGTTCGTCTTTAACAAAGGTTCTATGCTCCTCTCCAGCATAACCTAACTCCTTACCCATTTCCGTAAGATACTTTATGGACGTCATGTCTATGGACATTGTGACTACACACTACACTAATTACAATACACACGTCACTAATAATTCTACTCAACTAACTACTAATGGTAAGTCACTGTGTCCTCAGTAAATACCTGGGCATCATCATAGGACAAGTTACATACACATTTGTACTAGCGCTAACTACTAACGGTTATGTATAGATAGTATCTAGCTTCCACAAAACATATACACTACATAAAATATCTTAATTTGATATTGGACATAAACTTAAACAATCATCGAAATGTGTATAACATGTACATGTATATTTACTTCTCCCATTAATATAAGTATACTCGAGTGTCACAACATGAGTAGAACGTCTTGTTCGCCAACCTAATTGGATACTATGTGTATATCAAGGGAGGTAAAACAAACACCCAAATTATTGAGCAAAAGTGCCTCAGACCCACTCGTGTAGACCACTGCGACCTCGCGCCAAGGAAAGAACGGACAAAACAACAGTTTGGACTCACCCTACCCTTGTCGTGTCTTGACTTGTCTTCCAAGCTGTGGCAATGATCGTCGACAGTCGCCTTGATGGATCAGAGGGTGGTACACAATTCTAAAATAATAAGTAGAGATTTAGTATATCATCATAAAGATCACTTATTGATTCTTTCCCTCCGTAGTCGCCCAAAATCCCACTTCTGACACCAGTTGTCACAGGATGACCTTAGTGGTTGGGCTAACTCAGGAAAGAATCTATGACGGTGAATGCATTTACATAAGTTTAATGCAACTTTTAAAATATGTTTAATATATATACAATTTTCTAAAAAAACAAGCGAATACACAATTGAACTATGAAAAGAGTGTTCTCCTGAACGTTTGAGACGTTCTTAGTATTGTTATAAATACTGAATGTCTAAGACACTAAAGTGTTGTTAAAGCTATAACAATGTTGATCTAGCGCGATAACTGTGATGCGCGAGAGCTCATGAAGATGATGATGCGCGAATTCAATGGATGATTGTCATCAAATGCCTTCTGTAAGGGTTGATGACGCGATGCAATGATAGTTAATCTCCACTGAGATTGTGAATGATATTCCTCCAGTGAGGACTGGTAACGGGCCCACCTTGTGTCCCGGGGGTTGTCGTTAGTTAAACCTGGCTGCGCAGGTACGGGGACCGTCTCCACCGCTTGTAACGTTAGTCGTGGAAGCTTAGCTCCACTCCTGGATATCCAAACCTAGATGGCTTACTCCAACCCTGGATGGCTTATATCCTGGCTTATATCCTGGATGGCTTATATCCTGGATGGCTTATATCCTGGATGGCTTAGGCTGTAATTATACATACGTTTTAGATGTCGGTTGACAAACATAACAATCTTGCATAATTACCATTACCCAAACAAATCATTATTCAATCAATATATGTAATCTGTACTAATGATGAGTAGCAATGTATACATATTCTACAACGCCATGTATACGCTATGTATACGCTGTTAATCAATGCCCCTAATACATGTAATATAAACATGATCAAATTACTCATATATTACACTCACTGAGTTATGCATGCACGCATTTATTCTTGTCACTCATCTCATTGTTAACTAATGTTAACAATCGTGTATTACAATCACTGAGTTATACGCCAACGTTAACTAATGCACCTATTATCCACTGTTATCAAATTAATATCGTTTTACAGTTAATGATCAATTACAATAATTACATCTAATAAAGTAACTTCAAAATCATATGCTAGTCTAAAGTTATGTTTGAGAAACATCAATGCTAACCGGATGTCGTAACCGCCAAACAAGATGGCGCCGCCCACTGAATACAAATATACGATAAAAGTTTAATAAAACTACTAACCACATGTTGCCTGTGAAATTTGCCGTCCAATCTCTGTTCCAACAAAGTACTATCGATGATCCCGGCGAAAGCTAGAAGACAATGGGTTTTATAGCAAACATTACGCCCAAATCATTATTTCCCCCGTTCAGTCCGTGACAAACGTGGCTAAATCTACAGTATTGAATCTACACGAGAGGCCCCTTATACAATTTTGCCGTTTAAGGAAAATATACCTATACGTTTACATGCATTAGCACAAAACTAAACTTATGACACGGCCTCTCTGGCGGCCACTTAAAATGTGCACGCTTTTACGTGTTACATGAATAGATCATGAATATTGTGAAATTGTTTCAACTCGAACAATAGATTTTGGGTGTAACCGATACAAGAGCTATATACGACCAGTACGCTCTACCCGTGACATTTTGTGACAATTTTCATCAATCATCCATCACTCATGTGTTCTAAAAATGATCAGAATTAAGTTAATATATATGAACCACCACCATTGCATATGTTTCAATGTTAAACACTTGTCAACTTACTTAGTGACTTGTCCTACACTACAGTAATTAAAAGTGTATTTACTTACACAAATCCCTACACAGGCTACAGACAATCCCAGACAAATTATCCATGCCATGACCCATTTAATTTGCTTGGTGTGTTTCACTTTCAATATTAATTCTCCGACATCTATTGTAAATTACTCACTCAAGTCAATCAAGTAAATCTTGGAATTATATACGATCAGTCGATCACTTTCGATAAAGGTCTAACGACTTAATTCCACTCCTGTACATATGTCTATGTGTGTACTCAGTATTCATGCATCTGCATAATTTGACCTTTGAATACGTGTACACCGTGTGTGAGCTATTTTTAGCACATGGTTTGGACTGTGGCAATGGAAATTACAACAGTTCAGTTCAATTCACAATTTAGTTTTAGCTGATAAGGGAGAAGTGGAGGTTTATTTCGTGCGACTGACAGGCCCTAGGCCGGGTGTTTTTCTGTATCGCCGCCATTTTGAATAGCCCCTGAAAGAGTGAAATGCAGGTAACAACTTTCAAAACGGGCAGGCAAAATGTATATTCACGAAAAAATGAGAAAATTTCAAAAAAGGTATAACAGGTAATGATCTTCGACTCCTGGCAATTTCAACAATATTTAAGAATATACAATGTTTGTACCCGTTTTGAAACATTGACAATTTCGAAGAAAACAAAAACTAGTTTTTTTCGATCTTCGCATTTGTACCGCGATTTCCGACTATGATATCTCAATAAAACCTGTCAACACGATTGTTTGATGAATCTCCGACATAATAACTGACTTCTGATATGATTTGTTTTCTTTGCTATCTAGTATAAGCTTTAAACTAGTGTTTTTTAAAAGAGTACTATAAAATCCGCGCATCTGCACGTGCTTGCAAAATGGGAACTACGTTGCCTGCAACCCCAATTATTTATGTTTGAGTTATGCGGTTCAGGCACGTGAAATGACTTGTCTGCTGCCCTACTGGTGTTGTTTTGGTCAATTCTTACACATATAGCTATGTTGCCCCTCCCCACTCGAAACTCGATGTGTTTTTTTACATATGTCTGTGTTCTATTGGTCAATTTGAAACTCAATTTTTTATTATTATTTTATTTTTTTACATATTTCTGGGTTGTTTTGATTAGTTTTTACTGATAGATATATGTTAACCCAACCACCATCCAACCCTAACCACCACCCTATCATCACCACCACCCACCCGAATGTATTATTATTTTATTTATTTTGTACATATCTCTGTGCTGTTTTGTTTCAGTTCATCAATATGTTTCGCCCACACATCCCACCCCCAACCATCCCACCACCCTATCATCACCATCACCCGAATGTTTTTTGTATGTTTTTGCATATATCTGTGTTGTTTTGTGTTAACAGTTTATTAATATGTTTCACCCCCACCCCCCAACCAACCCACCACCCCATCTTCACCACCACCCGAATTCTTTTATGTATATGTCTTTGTTTTATCAAATCTACACCTATATGATGCGACCCCGCCTTGCCCTCCCCCCCCCCCCCCACATTGTTTTATGGGCTCCCCTCACATGGAGGGCAGAGGGAGGGGAATTGTTTTAATTTTTTCTGCCATTATTTGGATATTAAAATTTAGTTTTTAACGCAATAATTTATATTAGCCGCAACAGGCGAAAACGTCCCTTCGGACGTTTAGACGACAACGTCATAAAGTAACAATTTATGACGTCGGCCGATAATCAATTAATTACTAATCAAATTTCTCATCACTTCCGTGTTTAACCTTATTATTATATAAAAGGGAATATGTTTTCTTAATATAAATAGTTGATGCTATAGAAAATAGGGTAACTGTTCATGTTTTTTGTGGTTATTTAATCAACGACGTCGTCCTTGACATCGACGTTAACGTCAAAATTAATGGTGAGTACAATCTTTAATTTTCAAATTGAGATAAAATAATTTTTAATTAAGATATCAACATAAAATCAAGAGATTTTTAAAGAGAAAATCACCGAGTTTCATAAACATTAACAAATATCAAATGTCAAAATTTTGTCTGAAGGGTCGTTTTCGCGTGTTTTGGCTCATATATAAAACAATTTAGATTAATTTCAGATACACAGATGAAATATAAATTTAAAAAAAGACGACGGACGACGATAACAGACGGACGGACGACGGACAAAGTGATCCCTAAGTATCTGCCATGCTACACAGGCGACACAAATACGGTCCGACAGTGACATGATTGTTTGTGACAGTGTCAACAATTGTTTTAATTTGATTTTGAGCCCAACAGTAGGTCAATGACCACAGAGTAAGTCACGCTAACCTTGTAATTTTCTTTTTAATGTTCGAAAATTAAAATCCTATTCAAAATTCGTTGATGAAACATTTAACATGTTAACGTAAGGTGTTACGTAAGGGATAGTAGAAAATAGAATTCAGCGGAAACGCGGAAATACTTAATAACACTGTTTTGTAAATTTAGTAGCTGAAAACAGGAATATAGCGAGGTTGTGTTAATACCTAAACTAGTAGGCAGTATTTTCTACTGACCGTTCCATGTAGGTTACATTGTCCTTACTACTCTTCATGGTGTTTAGTGTCCTGTATATGGACTATTTAATATGATTTGATTTAGTCTGCGGTACAATGCGGACCTGCGATGTAATGCGGTTGGATTCTGTGGTTTCAAGATCATTTCCTTAATAATGCTCATGTGCATATATATGACAAGATAGAAATGTCGTGTTTTGTACAGTTCATATATTTTGTACAGATAGCCCATTTTACCTCGTCCATATCTGTGTATGGATGACGGTCTAACTACGTCTTTTCTTCTTTAGTTTTCCGTGAAATTAAAAAGAAATCGGGCTAATCCGTCAACATTTCAAATGTATTAAAAATTAAATGCACCACGAGAATGGGTTTGACTGGCCGATTGAAAAAATCAATTTAGGTCCGCAGATGCGAAATTTTGACAGGGCATGAGGGCGTACGAGTATAACAATAATAATTCAATGGTGCATTCTATCGAGTTTGGAGAGATATATTTAGAACTAAACGGTAAGGCGAAACGTTATTCTGAGAGTTTTTATAACATGTATTTTTCGGAATATTTAACAAACTCTATCCCCACCACCCACCACCTTCCCCACCCCTCCCAGTTCTGTGCTCTTTCAGCGTTTTTTGATTTTATTTGTATTTATGAAAAAGCTTTAGGATATTAGGAATTAATATTAGCAATTATGTGCTTATCAATTATTTGCCCCACCGAGGTGGGAATGGGACAACAACGGGCGACGTCCCAAATGTTGGTTCTATACAAGCGTTTCTCTTAAGTCTCTATCCCGGTGTCAACGTTGTTGAACTAATTGGGCTATTCATGCAATATCCCTTCCCACAGAAGAAATGAAAATGTGTTGAAGGGTAATGTTGGGGGAGTGGAGAGGTAGCTCCACTAATTACCAGCCGTGTAACAGGTATTACCAACTATTATTGGATTTTAAATGCATTGAAATTGTATGAATGAAAATCAAATAGAGCGACTAAAACAATTTGTACTTAGCAAGTTCAACAACTCTAACATGCATATCTATCTTTATATACAATAGAGTTATAGATCATTGCATAGAAATGAAGTATTGAAGGCAATGCGATGGCAAAGTTGGCATTTGTCTACACTGCTTCACTGAGCATGTTTCGTTTATAAAAAGCAAACGAAAAGCTGGGGCCCGTTATGAAACTACTTACGACCATTTTGGTTGTAAATCAATTTCTTAAATGCTTCACTATACATTACACTTTTCTGCAAATTGTTTTAGGTGGAGGAGGTAAGAATGGGATTTCCAGAGGATAAAGCGTGGTATTTTATAGATTTTCCAGGTTGCTGGTGCTGAAGAAACGGTTTTCCAGTTTTATCATCGGTCTGACACCGTACACTTTCTTTTGCAACTCAGTATATTTAAACGCTGTGGAGCAGTCTAATGGGACACAAAAGAAATTATGCCGAATAAAATGTTGCTCCCTTGTATTAAAACACTCGGGTTCCAGTCTATCTCCGTCTCAGGAAAACCACATTCGTATCATCTTGATCATTTCAATGAATCTTAAGATATGTTTGCAGAGCATCCCAAAGCATGACGGGATTGGTCGACTATGTAGAATTGACAGATTAAAAGCTGTATTCATGAAATCGTAAATTCTTGATAATTGGAAAACAGTTTATGATAAAGATGCTTATATTTAATAAAAACAAACTGTTTTATGCGGCCCACTGTTTTAGTCCGTTTCGTTACTTATTGGTCATTTACAATTTTCGCTTGAGTGTAAAAACCGTAAAACCGTACCGTAACGCGTACCATACCATGTACCCCAAACTTTCGGATATAGTGGGTTCTCTGGTACAATAAAATCTTACTTTTAAGAAACAATCGACTCATATATCGGCATTCCTAAACAGCATTGATTTATTTAATGGCATACGGTTCTTTTTTTACAAATAGTGCATATGTAACAAGTGTAATATACATTAGAAATAATATGTCACAATTTCTAAATCAGGGTCAGCGAAGTCAAGGTTAAATTCTTTAATTACAAAAATTACTTGCTTATACTCGACCCGTCCTAGACCTATTAACGAGGATAATAAAACAAATTATATTCTATACCCAATAGTTACACCAGTTAACTGTTAAGATTTCTTTAATTTTTCACACAGAGTCAGTCAAATTCATTAATTGTACCCCATGCCATACAGTTACATTTATAAAAAAAATATCATACATTAGACTTGTGTTTGGTTATGTTTGGACAGTGTTTCTTATTATGGTGTTTAGAATATCGTCTTAACATTTTTATGTATTTACAAAAGGTGATTCAACGTTTCCATCGTATTGCCTTCAATAATTCATTTCTATGCAACAATCTATAACTCTGTTGTATATAAAGACATGTATGCATGTTAGAGTTGTTGAACTACTAAAGTACAAGTCATGACCTTCAAGCTGTTGTAGACCGTCTATTTGATTTTCATTCATACATTCCAGTGCATTGAAAATAAAATAATATGTTAATAACCCTAATTAATTGTATGGAACGACAAATCTAAAGCAGCTATTTCCTCCTCTAGAAATCATTTGAAGTGTGGTATTAATATATTTAAAGAGACACATGCATCAACACCATTAACCGCTCTTCATACGGTTTGGACTCTTTTTACATATTTTAAAGAGTGTTGATGAAAAAAATCAAAACTGAATTTCATTGTCTTTAAACATAGCTGACAGGGACAGATTTGATATCATTTGAAGACATTATGTAAGACATTATGAAAGGTTTGTGAAACTTAGGTTCGACTTAAATTGTATTCTTACTTTTATTGTTATATAAGAGCCTTTCTTCGACGAGGTAAACAGTCGGAATGCGCGGTTCTCCGACAGCTTTGCATAAGGATATATTTCAGAAGTCTCAAGTTGTTTTCCTTACAAAATATGTGACTAGTAAATCTACAAATATCTGAAAGAGAATTTTTTGAAGGAAGGAGAGCGTTAGAAACTGGCAAAGGGTTGAAACTCATCGGATGATAGCAATCTAAAATATGCAGTTGTTAGTTATAAATCATAACACGAAGAATAATGTTTATTTGAATGAACATGATGAAGGTTTTAAAATTAATTGTATGTACTCATTAGCTTTATTAACACTGTTTGAACTACTACTTCACCTTTATCAGTACTTATTCGTACAAAATAAAAATTGACACGAATTAACAAATTTAAATATTCAGTCTGCCGTGTTGAATTTCGATAATATGTAAGTTCTGTTTTTGTTAGGACTATTGAAAAAAGACAAACATATCGAACAGGGAAAGCAGCATTCAAGGACGACAGTCAACCACAAAACACAAAAACAAACACGCAAACAGACAAACGAGGAGGCAAAAGTAATATAAAATGCAAACGACATCACAAACACAAAAGAGTTGACAATAGGGCTACCGTCTTGGAACGGTCAGTGGCAACAAAGCCCAATAGGGGGTTTAAACCGGTTCTAGGGTATGCATTTTCTTCCGATGTTCCGTCTTTCCATCATTACGTCGCCATTTTCGTTTCCGACCAATAACATTAATATTTTTAATCCGACCTTTATGACACTTTACAATGTTTATGACCATATTATCTCGGTCACGTTCGATAAACAACCAGATCACAAAGTCATCTATAATGCCCAAGTTATGTCCATTGTATTTTTTAAATTGAAGATTTGTATGGCTTCCGTTCGATAACTTTCTCGTTCAAGTTTGATAACCAGCCAGATTGCAACTGTCAAGCCGGAGTTATGGCCCTTGGATTTTTCAAATTGATGATTTTTGTGGTTTCCGCTCAATAACTTTAACATTTATAATCCATCCTGGATGAAACTTGGGCTAATGTCTATCGGCATAATATATTGTGTTGCTATATGTTTTAGGATTGATGTCAGAAGTTCTGAAGTTGTTGTTCCTACAGAATATGTGTCTGGTAAATCTACATGTATCTGACAGAGATTGTTTGGTAGGGAGGAGAGCGTTAGCAATATGCAAGGGTTTAAACTCATCGAATGATGGAAAAAAAATGCAGTAACTAGTATTAAATCATAAAATGAAGAATAAGGAGGTGAGATTTTAAGATTAATTTTATATACTCATTAGCTTTGGAAATTATGTAAGCTTCTCAGATCCCTTGTATAGTATAACACTGCTTCCGTAATTCAAAGCTACACCCAATATGTTCTCCGACCCCTTATTGACAAGGAGTCTGATCACGTCAGGCATTTTCTAAATATAATATATCATAATAAAGGTATTGATTTTCTTGACATGCCAAGTATTTTTCGAGATAATCATGTAATATAAGTGATTCTATTCCTAAATATTTACAAAAATCAGAAAATCCTGTAACAAAATACTTTCTGACTTTGATATAGTAAATAACACTCCTAAGGAATTTGAGTGTAATACATCAACATTGTGCTATGATCCAGCAGGTCATGTCATCACTGGTAATTCTGGTATTGTAGATAAACGTATTCGGCCTGTTTTCTAAAGGTCCTAACTACAGATTACCTTCAAATTTTCAATTGTAATGCATGTCGTGCTCAGATCGCCCAATGCATTGAGGATTTTAGTACAAAATGGTGTTGTAGAGAACATGCGGACCCAAACTCTCTTTGAACTTGGAAAAAGTCAGTTTTTAAAATTATAGATACACGTATTAACTTTTATAATGCTAACTCCTCTTTACTTCCTCCGAGACCTACATTTTTGTTTCGTAATCGGGAATTCAATAATTTCATAATCAAATTGTTTAGTTAAAGCAGATGAAGCAGCTAATAATTTATTATTATTTGACGCCTACATTACGTAAATGTTTTATTTCTGGAACTCAGTAGCACTAGTTCGTACTCCAGTTCAATCTACTGAGGATGATATTGTTTCCAAACATATCACTAGGTCCACTAATTTCAAGGCTTGGGTAGACGAAAAGCAAACCAACTGCCAACTATGTACTGGATTCTTAAATTAAATAAACATCCGTGTAAGGCCCGATCTATTTCCAATGCTAGTGCCTACACCACCACAACTACGCTCCCTAGTCCGCGGACGTATTTACCACTTCATTCCAACTACTTAGAATATTACATATTAGTAATTTATAACCAATGCAAAGGAGAGTACACCACAACCATCTTCAAACTTTAACTTCTTGTCTTACTGCCGTTAAAGATCACGTTAAACAATATTGTGAAAACTCTGGGATTGATTTATTTTGGTGTATAACAAATTCAGGAGACATTCTTGATAACATTTGTAATAAACGTCAAGTTTAATCTATAAGTAATTATGACGTCTCAACACTATATACAACCTTACCACATAAAGACAAGCTTACTGCTCTTATTAAAAAAATTGTCGCTAGAGAAAAAACTACATTGTTGGACTGTAATAATATCAAAGCGTTTTACGGGAGTTCAGACAATTACACTATGTGGACTTGATAATAGGCTCTGGGTATTGTTTAACCACGCATAGGATATGTTGTCTGCTTTTTAATTTAGTCTTTTGGCTGTTACTTGTGATACGCAGGCTTCATAACCGCTGTTCCCAACTAAATTCCATTATGTTTATTTCGCTCTTCGGGGCATTTTATTTTGTTAGATACTGGGACCATACGCCGTACGACATAGCGAAGTAGTGCACTCCATGTCCACCGCCATATGCATGCCATCTTCTGGATGGTTAAAATTATGTACTATTGATTTTATGAATATTGAGTTCTGCTCAACCCGGGGCTAGAGGGCATGAGCGGTAGCTAGCATAATTTCACTACCGCTCAAGAACAGTCTCAATCAAACCGAGACTGCAATATTTCATATGCGTCGTGCTCGGCCGTTTCCAAAGGTCCATTATCATACAGTAGTCTTTGCTAAGAAGTTTGTGAAGAGCTCATTTTCCTATTAGATAATATTTTCGACAGGTAGGTATGGAACAACCGTTTATAGACAAATTGTTGGTATCCATATGGGTACGAATTGTGCACCTCGTATCGCAGATTTGTTCTTGTATTGCTATGAAAGAGATTATATGTTGAGTCTTTCATCCGATAATCAGACAGATGTAATTGAAGCCTTTAATGACACCTCGCGGCATTTGGATGACATATTGAACATTGACAATCCTTTCTTTTCTACTATGGTTATTAATATCTATCCTTAGGAACTTCAAAATCTACTAAGTTAACATTTCTGATATTCTCGCTTCTTTTTTTCTGATTTACATATCTCTATTGAAAATGGCGAAATAATTAGTAAAATCTATGACAACAGAGATGGTTTTAAATTTGATATTGTTAATTATCCCCATTTAGATTTCTCAACTTATTTGTTTTTCTAGAGCTTGTAGTTGTGTTGAGGACTTTAATATTCATAATATGTGTATAACTAAAAAGCTACCGTTACCATAAACTTCGAAACACCTTTGCAAAATGTTATTATCGTAACCTTGATCTACTTTTAAAATATAAAAGTAATTTAAAAACTCTTTTGCGACAAGGACTATCACAACCTGACTTCTATGGTGATGTTATTTACAAACTTCATAAGATTATTTTATCAAACGAGGTTATGACCCTATCATTTTGCAACGTACTGCATGTATAGTGGCTGACCCTTTTACAGTTCGCCACTATGCTTTCCTCTTTGACTGTGCGATGACTGCACAGATTGTGGCCCCTATGATGACGTCTACCTAAATCCTTATAGGACAGTAGCGTTTGATATTTGTCTTTAATCTTGTCTTGGCATACCCTTAACGTTTTGTTCTCCTGTTGCTCAGACTTCTGCCAAGTCATTGAGTACTTACTTTGTGGCTTTCTTAGCTTTGTTTTTTTATATTATCTACACACGATTATTTATGTGTTTTACTTATATTTCCTATTAACGCTGCCTTGTTCATGTTGTTTGTTAGAGATTATAACCTGGCGTGGATATCTTTATTTACACTGTCCCGTTTATTGGGATGACAATATGGTTAATGTGAGGTTTGGTGCACCCTAGAACTTGGTTTAAACCCCCAGCGGCGTTTATTGCCAGGCGGTAGCTCTATTGACAACCCTTTTGCATTTGTGATGTCTTATCTTGCATTTTTATTCATCTTTTTATATAGTTGTTCTTTGTTTCTGTGTGTGTTTGTGGTAGACTGTCGTCATTAAATGCTACTTTTTCCGTTCGATTTTTATATCTACTTTTATTGAAAACACGGTTTAAACGTTTTTTTAGTACAAAATATCAATTGAAATATCAATTAACAAATTTAATTTTTTAGGGTTCCATGTTTAATTATGTGAGCTCTATTTTTGTTAAGACTATTGAATATGCATTTCCGTCCAATGTTCCTTCGTTCCGTCGCCATTTTCGTTTCCGGTCAATAACATAAACATTTATAATCCGACATTGATGACACTTTAGGATAATGTTTATGACCATACTACCTCGGCCACGTTCGATAATCAGACAGATCACACCTATATGTTATGGCCCTTGTATTTTTAGCTCTACTAGCCAAAGGCCAGGAGTGCTAATGCGATCACTTTTCGTCCGTCGTCCGTCTGTCCGTCTGTCTGTCCGTCTCTCTATCTCCTCTGAAACCGCTTGAAGGATTTGGATGAAACTTCATCACAATGTCTCAGATTTGATTTTTTTTCGCGGCCACCAGTCATCCAAGATGGCCGCCATGGCTAAAATTATGTCAAATTTAAGGAAATCTCAAACGACATTTCCTTCGAAACCACTTATTCCATTCTACTAAAATATAATATAAATGTTCCTTTGGTTTACAAAATTTACATGGAGTTATATAGGAAAAGGTTAAAAATTACATCTTCTCTAAAACCGCCTGAAAGATTTTGATGGAAATTAAGCACAATGATATTTGAGATAGTCCCTCTCAAATTTGTGTTTTTCGCAGCCGCGAGTCATCCAAGATGGCCGCCATGGCTAAAACTATGTCAAATTTAAATATATTTCAAACGACATCTCCTCCGAAACCATTTATTCCATTCTTGTGAAATATCATATACATGCTCCATGGGTTGGCCTCTATCAAGTTTGTGTTTTTCGTTTTCGTCGAATAATCAAAATGGCCGCCACAGCGACCTAAAATTTACATAGAGTTATATAGGAAAAGTTTAAAAATGACATCTTCTCTGAAATCGCTTGAAGGATTTCGATGACACTTCAGCACAAAGATATTTGGGATAGTCCCTCTCAGATTTGTGTTTTTGCGGGGCCGCCAGTCATCCAAGATGGCCGCCATGGCTAAAACTAGGTCAAATTTAAGTAAATTTCAAACGACATCTCCTCCAAAAGCATTTATTCCATTATTGTGAAATATCATACACATGTTGCATGGGCTGGCCTCTATCAAAAGAAATATAAAAAGATCGGACAGGGAAAGTAGCAAATTTGTGTTTTTCGTTATCGTCGACTAATCAAAATGGCCGCCACTGCGACCCAAAATTTACATAGAGTTATATAGTAAAAGGCTAAACATTAAATCATCTCTGAAACCGCCTGAAAGATTTTGATGAAACTTGACAACAATGATATTTAGGATAGTCCCTCTCATATTTGTGCTTTTCGCGGCCGCTAGCCATCCAAGATGGCCGCCATGGCTAAAACTAGGTCAAATTTAAGTAAATTTCAAACGACATCTCCTCCGAAACCACTGATTCCATTCTGCTGATATATCATATACATGTTCCTCGGGTTGGCCTCTATTAAGTTTGTGTTTTTCGTTATCGTCGAATAATGAAAATGACCGCCACGGTGACCCAACATTTACATAGAGTTATATAGGAAAAGGATAAAAATTACATCTTCTTTGAAACCGCCTGAAACATTTCGATGAAACTTAAGCACAATGATATCTGGGATAGTACCTCTCAGATTTGTGATTTTCGCGGACGCCAGTCATCCAAAATGGCCGCCATGGTTAAAACTGGTCAAATTTAAATAAATTTCAAACGACATCTCCGAAAACACTTATTCCATTCTTGTGAAATATCATATGCATGTTCCTTGTGTTAGCCCCTATCAAGTTTGTGTTTTTTGTTATCGTCAACTTATCAAAATGGCCGCCACTGCGACCTAAAGTTTACAAAGAATTATATAGGAAAAGGCTAAAAATAACATCTTCTCTGAAACCGCCAGAAAGATTTCGATGAAACGTAAGCACAATGATATTTGGGATAGTCGCTCTCAGATTTGTGTTGATCGCGGCCGCTAGCCATCCAAGATGGCCGCCATGGCTAAAGCTATGTCAAATATAAGTAAATTTCAAACGACATCTCCTCCGAAACCACTTATTCCATTCTACTGAAATATCATATATATGTTCCTTGGGTTGGCCTCTATTAACTTTGTGTTTTTCGTTATCGTCGAATAATCAAAATGGCCGCCACGGCGACCCAAAATATACATAGAGTTATATAGGAAAAGTTAAAAATTACATCTTCTCTGAAACCACCTGAAATATTTTGATGAAACTTAAGCACAATGATATTTGGGATAGTCCCTCTCAGATTTGTGTTTTTCGCGGCCGCCAGTCATCCAAGATGGCCGTCATTGTTAAAACTAGTTCAAATTTAAATGAATTTGAAACGACATCTCCTCCGAAACCACTTATTCCATTCTTGTGAAATATCATAGACATGTTCCTTGCGTTGGCCTCTATCAAGTTTGTGTTTTTTATTAACTAATCCAACTGGCCGCCACAGCCACCTAAAATTTACATAAAGTTATATAGGAAACGTTTAAAAATGACATCATCTCTGAAATCGCTTGAAGGAATTCGATGAAACTTAAGCACAATGATATTTTGGATAGTCCCTCTCAGATTTGTGTTTTTTCCGGACCGCCAGTCATTCAAGATGGCCGCCATGGCTAAAACTAAGTAAAATTTCAGTAAATTTCAAACGACATCTCCTTCAAAAGCATTTTATACCATTTTTTTGAAATATCATAGACATGTTGCATGGGTTGGCCTCTATCAATTTTCTGTTTTTCGTTATTGTCGACTAATCAAAATGGCCACCACTGCCACCTAAAATTTACATAGAGTTATATAGAAAAAGTCAAAAAATTAATCTTCTCTGAAACCGCCTGAAATATTTTGATGAAACTCGAGCACAATGATATTTGGAATAGTCCCTCTCGGATTTGTATTTTTCGCGGCCGCTAGCCATCCAAGATGGCCGCCATTGCTAAAAGTAGGTCAAATTTAAGTAAATTTCAAACGACATCTCCTCCGAAACCACTGATTCCATTCTGCTGAAATATCATATACATGTTACTTGTGTTGGCCTCTATTGAGTTTTTCGTTATCGTCGAATAATCAAAATGGCCGCCACGGCGACCCAAAATTTACATAGAGTTATATAGGAAAAGGTTAAAAATTACATTTCTCTGAAACCGTCTGAAAGATTTCGATGAAACTTAAGCACAATGATATTTGGGATAGTTCTTCATAGATTTGTGTTTTTCGTTGCCGCCAGTCACCCAAGATGGCCGCCATGGTTAAAACAAGGTCAAATTTAAATAAATTTCAAACGAAATCTCCTCCGAAACCACTTATTCCATTCTTGTGAAATATCATATACATGTTCCTTTGGTTGGCCTCTATCAAGTTTGTGTTTTCTGTTATCGTCAACTAATCAAAATGGCCGCCACTGCGACCCAAAGTTTGCATAAAGTTATATATGAAAAGGCTAAACATAACATCTTCTCTGAAACCGCCTGAAACATTTTGATGAAAATTAAGCACAATGATATTTGGGATAGTCTCTCTCAGTTTTGTGTTTATCGCGGCCGCTAGTCATCCAAGATGGCCGCCATGTCTAAAAGTATGTCAAATTTAAGTAAAGTTCAAACGACATCTCCTCCGAAACCACTTATTCCATTCAACTGAAATATCATATACATGTTCCTTGGGTTGGCCTCTATTAAGTTTGTGTTTTTCGTTATCGTCGAATAAGCAAAATGGCCGCCACGGCGAACCAAAATGTAAATAGAGTTATATAGGAAAAGTTTAAAAATGACAGCTTCTCTGAAACCGTTTGAAGGATTTCGATGAAGCTTAAATCACAATGATATTTGCGATGGTCCCTCTCAGATTTATATTTTTTACGGCCGCCAGTCATCCAAGATGGCCGCCATGGCTAAAACTAGATCAAATTTAAGGAAATTTCAAAAGACATCTCCTCCGAAACCACTTATTCCATTCAACTGAAATATCATATACATGTTCCTTGGGTTGGCCTCTATCAAGTTTGTGTTTTTCGTTATCGTCAAATAATAAAAATGACCGCCACGGTGACCCAAAATGTACATAGAGTTATATAAGAAAAGGATAAAAATTAGATCTTCTTTGAAACCGCCTGAAACATTTCGATGAAACTTAAGCACAATGATATCTGGGATAGTACCTCTCAGATTTGTGATTTTCGCGGACGCCAGCCATCCAAAATGGCCGCCATGGTTAAAACTGGTCAAATTTAAATACATTTCAAACGACATCTCCTCCGAAATCACTTATTCCATTCTTGTGAAATATCATATACATGTTCCTTGTGTTAGCCCCTATCAAGTTTGTGTTTTTTGTTATCGTCAACTTATCAAAATGGCCGCCACTGCGACCCAAAGTTTACATAGTATTATATAGGAAAAGGCTAAAAATAACATCTTCTCTGAAACCGCCTGAAAGATTTCGATGAAACGTAAGCACAATGATATTTGGGATAGTACCTCTCAGATTTGTGTTGAACGCGGCCACTAGCCATCCAAGATGGCCGCCATGGCTAAAACTATGTCAAATATAAGTAAATTTCAAACGACATCTCCTCCGAAACCACTTATTCCATTCTACTGAAATGTCATATACATGTTCCTTGGGTTGGCCTCTATTAAGTTTGTGTTTTTCGTTATCGTCGAATAATCAAAATGGCCGCCACGGCGACCCAAAATATACATAGAGTTATATAGGAAAAGTTAAAAATTACATCTTCTCTGAAACCACCTGAAAGATTTTGATGAAACATAAGCACAATGATATTTGGGATAGTCCCTCTCAGATTTGTGTTTTTCGCGGCCGCCAGTCATCCAAGATGGCCGCCATTGTTAAAACTAGTTCAAATTTAAATGAATTTGAAACGACATCTCCTCCGAAACCACTTATTCCATTCTTGTGAAATATCATAGACATGTTCCTTGCGTTGGCCTCTATCAAGTTTGTGTTTTTTGTTATCGTCAACTAATCTAAATGGCCGCCACAGCCACCTAAAATTTACATAAATTTATATAGGAAACGTTTAAAAATGACATCATCTCTGAAATCGCTTGAAGGATTTCGATGAAACTTAAGCACAATGATATTTGGGATAGTCCCTCTCAGATTTGTGTTTTTTCCGGACCGCCAGTCATCCAAGATGGCCGCCATGGCTAAAACTAAGTCAAATTTCAGTAAATTTCAAACGACATCTCCTTCAAAAGCATTTTATTCCATTTTTTTGAAATATCATAGACATGTTGCATGGGTTGGCCTCTATCAAATTTCTGTTTTTCGTTATTGTCGACTAATCAAAATGGCCACCACTGCCACCTAACATTTACATAGAGTTATATAGAAAAAGTCAAAAAATTAAATCTTCTCTGAAACCGTCTGAAATATTTTGATGAAACTCGAGCACAATGATATTTGGGATAGTCCCTCTCAGATTTGTGTTTTTTGCGGCCGCTAGCCATCCAAGATGGCCGCCATTGCTAAAAGTAGGTCAAATTTAAGTAAATTTCAAACGACATCTCCTCCGAAACCACTGATTCCATTCTGCTGAAATATCATATACATGTTACTTGTGTTGGCCACTATTAAGTTTGTGTTTTTTGTTATCGTCTAATAATCAAAATTTACATAGAGTTATATAGGAAAAGGTTAAAAATTACATCTTCTCTGAAACCGTCTGAAAGATTTCGATGAAACTTAAGCACAATGATATTTGGGATAGTTCCTCATAGATTTGTGTTTTTTGTGGCCGCCAGTCACCCAAGATGGCCGCCATGGTTAAAACAATGTCAAATTTAAATAAATTTCAAACGAAATCTCCTCCGAAACCACTTATTCCATTCTTGTGAAATATCATATACATGTTCCTTTGGTTGGCCTCTATCAAGTTTGTGTTTTCTGTTATCGTCAACTAATCAAAATGGCCGCCACTGCGACCCAAAGTTTGCATAAAGTTATATATGAAAAGGCTAAACATAACATCTTCTCTGAAACCGCCTGAAACATTTTGATGAAAATTAAGCACAATGATATTTGGGATAGTCTCTCTCAGTTTTGTGTTTATCGCGGCCGCTAGTCATCCAAGATGGCCGCCATGGCTAAAAGTATGTCAAATTTAAGTAAAGTCCAAACGACATCTCCTCCGAAACCACTTATTCCATTCAACTGACATATCATATACATGTTCCTTTGGTTGGCCTCTATCAAGTTTGTGTTTTTTGTTACGTCAACTAATCAAAATGGCCGCCACTGCGACCCAAAGTTTACATAAAGTTATATAGGAAAAGGCTAAATATAACATCTTCTCTGAAACCGCCTGAAAGATGTTGATGAAAATTAAGCACAATGATATTTGGGATAGTCCCTCTCAGTTTTGTGTTTATCGCGGCCGCTAGTCATCCAAGATGGCCGCCATGGCAAAAAGTATGTCAAATTTAAGTAAAGTTCAAACGACATCTCCTCCGAAACCACTTATTCCATTCAACTGACATATCATATACATGTTCCTTGGGTTGGCCTCTATTAAGTTTGTGTTTTTCGTTATCGTCGAATAAGCAAAATGGCCGCCACGGCGAACCAAAATGTAAATAGAGTTATATTGGAAAAGTTTAAAAATGACAGCTTCTCTGAAACCGTTTGAAGGATTTCGATGAAGCTTAAATCACAATGATATTTGCGATGGTCCCTCTCAGATTTGTATTTTTTACGGCCGCCAGTCATCCAAGATGGCCGCCATGGCTAAAACTAGATCAAATTTAAGGAAATTTCAAAAGACATCTCCTCCGAAACCACTTATTCCATTCTACTGAAATATCATATACATGTTCCTTGGGTTGGCCTCTATCAAGTTTGTGTTTTTCGTTATCGTCAAATAATAAAAATGGCCGCCACGGCGACCCAAAATTTACATCGAATTATATAGGAAAAGGTTAAACATTACATCTTCTCTGAAACCGCCAAAAAGATTTTGATGAAAATTAAGCACATTGATATTGGGGATAGTCCCTCTGAGATTTGTGTTTTTCGCGGTCGCCATTTATCCGAGATTGCCGCCATGGCTAAAACTATGTCAAATTTAAGTAAATTTCAAACGACATCTCATTCAAAACAAATTATTCCATTCTTGTGAAATATCATATACATGTTCCATGGGTTGGCCTCTATCAAGTTTGTGTTTTTCTTTATCGTCGAATAATCAAAATCGCCGCCAAAGCGACCCACAATTTACATAGAGTTATATTGGAAAAGGTTAACATTGCATCTTCTCTGAAACCGCATGACAGATTTTAATGAAACTTACGCACAATGATATTTGGGATAGTTACTCTCAGATTTGTGATTTTCGCGGCCGCCAGTCATCCAAGACGACCGCCATGTCTAAAACTAAGTCAAATTTATTTAAATTTCAAACGACATCTCCTCCGGAACCACTGATTCCATTCTACTGAAATATCATATACATGTTCCTTGCGTTGGCCTCTATCAAGTTTGTGTTTTTCGTTTTCGTCGAATAATCAAAATGGCCGCCACGGCGACCCAAAATTTACTTGGAATTATATAGGAAAAGATTAAAAATTACATCTTCTCTGAAACCGCCTGAAAGATTTTGATAAAAATTACTCACAATGATATTTGGGATAGTCCCTCTCAGATTTGTGTTTTTGGCTGCCGCCAGTCATCCACCATGCCTAAAACTAGGTCAAATTTAAGTAAAGTTCAAACGACATCTCCTCCGAAATCACTGATTCCATCCTCTTAAATATCAAATACATGTTCCTTAGGTTGGCTTCTATTAAGTTTGTGCTTTTCGTTATCGTCAAATAATCAAAATGGCCGCCAGGGCGACCCAAAATTTACATAGAGTTATATTAGAAAAGGTTAAAAAATACATCTTCTCTGAAACCGCCTGAAAGATTTTGATGAAAAATAAGCACAATGATATTTGGGATAATCCCTCTCAGATGTGTGTTTTTTGCGGCCGCCAGTCATTCAAAATGGCCGCCATGGCTAAAACTAGGTCAAATTTAAGTAAATTTCAAACGATTTCTCCGAAACCACTTATTCCATTCTTGCGAAATATCATATACATGTTCATTGGGTTAGCCTCTATCAAGTTTGTGTTTTTCGTTATCATCAAATAATCAAAATGGTCGCCACGGCGATCCAAATTTTACATAGAGTTATATAGTAAAAGGTTAAAAATTACATCTTCTCTGAAACAGCCTGAAAGATTTTGATGAAACTTAAGCACAATGATATTTGGGAAAGTCCCTCTCAGATTTGTGTTTTTTCGTGGCCGCCATCTTCTTTGAAACCGCTTGAAGGATTTTGATGAAACTAAAAGCACAATGATCTTTGGGATAGTCCCTCTCAGATTTGTGCTTTCAGCAATACAGTGCATTGGGACAAACATGAATGAATGTTCAGTATATGTATCTTGGTATAAACCGCAAACGATCCACAATATAAAGCCAACTTTATGTGATATTATATTTCCTAATATTTAAATTACAAGTATTTTTTATACCATAGTTTGTAGACTGATGCAAGTGGGTAATTAATATTCCGGTACATGCAATCGCCCATGAACCAGGTATAACTGTTTAATGCCAAGCACAAAAGTTCATGGTACAGCTGTTAATGACAACCACGCAAGCTGTTAATGCCAACACACAAGTCATGGCACAGCTGTTAATGCTAAGCAAACACTTTCATTGCACAGTTGTTAATGACAACCACACAAAGTCAAGGCACAGCTGTTAATGACAACTGCACAAGGTCATGGCACAGCTGTTAATGACAACTATGCAATGTCATGGCATAGCTGTTAATGACAACCACACAAAGTCATGAAGTAGTTGTTAATGACAAGTACACAAGGTAGTGACACAGCTGTTAATGCCAAGCACACAAGGTCATGGCATAGCTGTTAATGACAACTGCACAATGTTATGGCACGGCTGTTAATGACAACTGTGCAAGGTCATGGCATAGCTGTTAATGACAACCACACAAAGTCATGAAGTAGTTATTAATGACAGGTACACAAGGTAATGACGCAGCTGTTAATGCCAAGCACACAAGGTCATGGCACAGCTGTTAATGACAACCGCACAAGATCATGGCAAAGATGTTAATAACAACTGCAAAATAGCATGGCACAGTTCTTAATGACTACCACACAAGGCCATGTCACAGCTTTTAATGAAAACCACACACGGTCATGGCACATCTGTTAATGACAACTGCTTAAGGTCATGTCACAGACGTTAATGACAACTACACAAAATCATGGCATAGCTGTTAAAGACAAGTAGACAAGGTCATGGCACAGCTGTCAATGCCAAGCACTCACGGTCATGGCACAGCTGTTAATGACAACCGCACAAGGTCATGACACAGCTGTTAATGACAACTGCAAACGTTCATGGCACAGCTCTTAATGACAACCACACAAAGTAATGGCACAGCTGTTAATGACAACTGCACAAGGTCATTTCACAGCTCTTAATGACAACCACACAGTTATGGCACATATGTTAATGATAACTGCGAAAGGTCATGGCACAGATGTTAATGACAACCACACAAGATCATGGCACAGATGTTAATGACAACCACACAAAGTCATGGCACAGCTGTTAATGACAACTGCACAAGGTCATGTCACAGCTCTTATTGACAACTGCAAAAGGTCATGGAACAGCTGTTAATGACAACCACACAAAGTCATGGCAACGCTGTTAATGACAACTGCACAAGGTGATCATAGCACAGCTCTTAATGAGAACCACAGTCATGACACAGCTGTTTACTATATTTGCAAAAGGTCATGGTACAGCTCTTGATGACAACCACCACACAAGGGCATGGCACAATTGGTAATGACAACCACACAAGGTCATGGCACATCTCTTAATGACAACCACATACAGTCATGGAACAGCTGTTAATGACAACCACATAATGTCATGTCACAGCTGTTAATGACAACCGCATAAAGTCATAACACGGCTATTAATGACAACCGCACAACGTCATGCAACAGCTGTTAATTACAAATACACAACGTTATGGTGCAGCTGTCATTCACAAACAAGTACAAGCTGAGTGTAGAAGTATGTGCAACATGTAACACATTATGTAACATATCATGTAACTTGCCTAACTCTTCATGTGTGAAATTGGTGGTATTAAAGCGGTTAATGCACTATTTTTACGATTTATTTTAAATTGCTCTGAACAAAATTGAAAAATGCAAATATGCCATGAAAAATAAAGAAGATATGAACTGTTGAAAACTTGCGAAGAAACATAAATGGAGGCGGCCATCTTGGAATTTTTACCATATGGCATATTTGCAAGATGTCTTTTAAAGCAAAGAAAATCACTGCAGATGAAAAATAAGAATACAATCTGTATATTAATGTTTAATCAATTTGCTGTGATTTAATGTATTATATCTTAATGCTATATATGGTAACAAGAGCGCCGCTAAATGGGACATTATACATCCGTTTAATACAGTTTAATAAGTTGAAATCAATTCCTAGGTGTCAGGTCAATGTAATCCTTACCTTTGAACTTCTAACTAAAAATAAATACTGATAAGGAATGCTGTTTAACCAAGAGCACTATTTGTATAAAGCTTCAAGACTGTAGATCAAATATCCGTGAATAACAGCTTGGAAGGAATATGTCATGATGAGGTCACAGTGACCTACTAAGCGTAACATTAATAGAGGTTGTTGTTTTAACATGGGTACTATTTCTGTAAAGTTTCAAAATATAGGTCTAATAGTTAATGTTACAGTTAGGAAAATGTCTTCGGATTCAGTCATTGTCAGTTCAATGTGACCTTGATGACATACTGAACCCAAAAGTAATAGGCTGTCCCCTCTGACCCAACGACAATGAACCTATGAAGCTTAATATTTCCGGGATTGTCGTTTGCAATGTGCCCCGTGTGGTTCCGGGGGCCCCGTTTGATTCCGGGACAAATAATAGGGCCACTGCAGACTCCGTTGCAGGGATAGGCAGAGGGGTAGACCCCAAATTCATGTTCATTTTATAATTTTTTGTTCATGCTCATTAAAGTTCTTCATCATGACCCCTGCATTGTTTCATGAGTCATCTCGCTCAAATCACTAGAGCAGTGGCAGAAAAATAATAAAACGTTGCTCCAGTGTAAATGGAGTGTCTACAATAGAAATTGCAGCAACTCTGCAGTTCTGCATGTGGAAGTTTCTAAGCTCATTCTCCATATTTTATCTCGATGTACATGGAGGATAAGCCTGGCATGTTCATTCCTGTTAGGCGCCATATAACCTTTCATGTGTTGGTGCGCCGTAAAACCCAGTTCAATTCATTTGCAATGTATATGTCGATAGGAAGACATGGTGACCTTTGACCTACAAAGCCAACAAATGACAGGGTTACTCCGCTCACCAAGGGCAATGAATCTACAAAGTTTCATAAGTGTAGGTATTATACTCCTGGGGTTATCACTTGGAATATGTTCTAGTGACCTTGACCTTTGACCCAAATGTAACAGGATTCCTCCTCTGACTAAGCGCAATGTATCTATGAAGTTTCAATAGTATGATTGTTTCACAATTATTTGGCAAAATGTGTATTTCCATATAAGGTCATGGTGACCTTGACATTTTGGCGTACAGACCCAAAGACAATCATATTCTTTCTCTTGCCAAAGTCAATGCACATACGAAGTTTCATCAATGGAGGTATTATGGTTTTGATGTTATCTCGCAGAATGCATATTACATCATAAGGTCACTGCGACCTTGACTATTGACCTGCTACATGTAACCCCAATGAAATACAATATACCAAGGACAATGTACCTATGGAATTTCATGAGTGTAAGGGTTATGGTTTTGTAGTTATCCCACGATTGTCTATCTGTATAATGCTACAGTGGCCTTGAGCTTTGGCCAAATTACCAGAAATCAAAAGGGTTCCTCCCCTCACCAATGTCAATATACCTGTGAAATTTCTTCAGTGTGACTGTTATAGTTTCGAAATTATCGTGCGGAATGCCTGTTTCCATATAAGGTCATGGCAACCTTGACCTTTGTCCCACTGAACCATAATCAATAGGGTTTTACCTCTCACCAAAGGCAATGCACCTTGAAGTTTTACGAGTGTAGGCGTAACTGTTTTGAAGTTATTGTGTGCAATTCATATTTCCATATAAGGTCACTGTGACCTTGACCTTTGACCTACTGGACCAAAAACAATAGGCTTCCTCCTCTTGCCTAGGGCAATGTAATTATTAAGTTTCATGAGTGTAGGTATTATGGTTTTAAAGTTATTGTGCGGAATGCATATTTCTATATAAGGTCACCTTGACTTTGACATTTGACCTACAGGCCCCAAAAATAATAGGGATCCTCCACTCATCTTGGACAATGTAAAAATAAAGTTTACGAGTGTAGAATTATAGTTTCGAAGTAGTTTATAAGGTCACAGTGACCTTGCTCTTTGACCTACTAACCCCAAAAACAACAGGGATCCTTCTCTTACCTAGAGCAATGTACCTATTAAGGTGCATGGGTGTAGGTGTTATGATATCAAAGTTATCATCCAGAATGTGTTTGTCTATATTAGGTCACGATGACCTTGACCTTTGACCTACTGACCCCAAAGACAATAGGGATCCTCCTCACCTAGGGCAATGTATCTATGAAGCTTCATGAATGTAGGAGTAATGGTTTTGGGGTTATCGTCCGGAATACGCAATTGTTTACGGGCGGAAAAACGGACAGACGTACAGCCCCATGCCATTATATGTCCCATTTTTCAAACGAACGTATACAAAGGCGTGATAAGTCATCGTTCAAAGATGGCTACCTCCATTTATGTTCTTTGCAAATTTTCAATATGTCATATCTCCTTTACTTTGCAGGTATTTTGATAATTATTTCAGCCTTTTTCAAGTTTTTCAGAGCGCTTTTAAATAAATTGTGTTTGAAAATAGTGCATCAACCCTTTAACAAATGGCTATGGCCTCCACATTTGATTGTATATGTGTCTGTGACTTGACTAATTAAGGAGAAAGGGAAAGGTTTGTTTATTGTTTTACAAACATTTTTAGCACATTTTAGGCTATGTATGATAGTTCATTTTTGTGGTGAATGCAGATAACCCACATATTCTTGGGTAGAACCAGTACTGTATACCTACTGCCATCCGCAAAAATCAACACTTTCTCACTTATAAGTTGAGCTCCTAGTGGATTCGAAGCCACAGCGATGAGAGGCGAGAAAGTATACAACGCAAATTAAGCCCTCGATCACGGAGGTTAGGGAGAGGTATGAAATGTATTGTCGTTTACTAGGTTCTAAATAATATGTATACATTACTTACACAAATAACTCAAACCTATCCCTGAAATATTAAAATCTCAATTTTACATTTTATAAAAATGTATATGAAATACGAGTACCGTTTGATTACCACATTAACAGTGAATTTACTGGGGCGTTTCACTGAAAAGCGTCAAATTACCAGGTATGGAGTATTTGTACTTCTGAAGTTTTATTCAAACACTTTAGACATAATTAAAGTTTCCTTGATCTTGTGGAGATTTATGTTATTTTCATAATATGAGTACCCAAAAGGTTTAAAGGTACATTAGCCATAACTATTAGCTTATTATAAAACACAAAATAATTAACTCGGTATATATCATGTTTAGTATCCAGTTTTCATTTGTATTTGGATTGATACCAATCACGCTTCCAGATTGCCTCTAGTCTCTTTAATATATACAGCTGTCATTTGTATTTGGATAGATACCAATCAAGCTCCCAGATGGCCTCTAGTCTCTTTAATATCCTGCTGTCATTTGTATTTGGATAGATACAAATCACGTTCCCAGATGGCCTCTAGTCTCGTTAATAGCCAGTTGTCATTTGTATTTGGATAGATACCAATCACGCTTCCAGATCGCCTCTAGTCTCTTTAATTTCCAGTTGTCTTTTGTATTTGGATAGATACCAATCACGCTCCCAGATCGCCTCAAGTCTCTTTAATATCCAGCTGTCATTTGTATTTGAATTGATACCAATCGCGATCCCAGATGGCCTCTAGTCTCTTTAATAGCCAGTTGTCGTTTGTATTTGGATTGATACCAACAACGGTCCCAGATCGCCTCTAGTCTCTTTAATATCCAGGTGTCATTTGTATTTGGATTGATACCAACCACGGCCCCAGATCGCCTCTAGTCACTTTAATATTCAGTTGTCATTTGTATTTGGATTGATACCAATCACGGTCCCAGATCGCATCTAGTCCTTTAATATTCTGCTGTCATTTGTGTTTGGATTGATACCAATCACGGTCCCAGATCGCATCTAGTCCCTTTAATATCTTGCTGTTATTTGTATTTGGATAAATACCAATCACGCTCTCAGATCGCCTCTAGTCACATTAATATCCAGTTGTCATTTGTATTTGGAATGATACCAATCACGATCCCAGATCGCCTCTAGTCTCTTTAATATCCAGTTGTCATTTGTATTTGGAATGATACCATTCACGCTACCAGATCGCCTCTAGTCTCTTTAATATCCATGTTTCCTTTGTTTTTGGATTGATACCAATCACCTCCCAGATTGCCTCTAGTCTCTTTAATATCGACTTGTCATTTGTATTTAGATTGATATCAATCACGCTCCCAGATGGCATCTAGTCTCTTTAATATCCATGTTTCATTTGTATTTGGATTGATACCAATCACCTCCCAGGTCGCCTCTAGTCTCTTTAATATCGAGTTGTCATTTGTATTTGGATTGATACCGATCCCGCTCCCAGGTTGCCTCTAGTCTTTTTAATATCCAGGTGTCATTTATATTTGGATTGATACCAATCACCTCCCAGATCGCCTCTAGTCTCTTTAATATCCAGGTGTCATTTGTATTTGGATTGATACCAATCACACTCCCAGGTCGCCTCTAGTCTCTGTAATATCCATGTGTCATTTGTATTTGGATTGATACCAATCACGGTCCCAGATCGCCTCTAGTCTCTTTAATATCCAGGTGTTATTTATATTTGTATTGATACCAATCACCTCCCAGATCGCCTCTAGTCTCTTTAATATCCAGGTGTCATTTGAATTTGGATTGATACCAATCACGCTCCCAGGTCGCCTCTAGTCTCTGTAATATCCATGTGTCATTTGTATTTAGATGGATACCAATCACTCTCCCGGATCGCCTCTAGTCTCTTTAATATCCAGGTGTCATTTGTATTTGGATTGATACCAACCACGGCCCCAGATCGCCTCTAGTCACTTTAATATTCAGGTGTCATTTGTATTTGGATTGATACCAATCACGGTCCCAGATCGCATCAAGTCCCTTTAATATCCTGCTGTTATTTGTATTTGGATAAATACCAATCAGGCCCTCAGATCGCCTCTAGTCACTTTAATATCCAGTTGTTATTTGTATTTGGATTGATACCAATCACGGTCCCAGATCGCATCTAGTCCCTTAAATAACCTGCAGTCATTTGTATTTTGGATTGATATCAATCACGGTCCCAGATCGCCTCTAGTCACCTTAATATTCAGTTGTCAGTTGTATTTTGATTTATACCAATCACTGTCCCTGATCGCATCTTGTCCCTTTAATATCCTGCTGTTATTTGTATTTGGATCAATACCAATCACGCTTTCAGATCGCCTCTAGTCAGTTTAATATTCTGCTGTCATTTGTATTTGGATTGATACCAATCACGGTCCAAGATCGCATCTAGTCCCTTTAATATCCTGCTGTTATTTGTATTTGGATAAATACCAATCACGCTCTCAGAACGCCTCTAGTCACTTTAATATCCAGTTGTCATTTGTATTTGGATTGATACCAATCACGGTCCCAGATCGCCTCTAGTCTCTTTAATATCCAGTTGTCATTTGTATTTGGAATGATACCATTCACGCTACCAGATCGTCTCTAGTCTCTTTAATATCTAGCTGTCATTTGTATTTGGATTGATACCATTCACGCTACCAGATCGTCTCTAGTCTCTTTAATATCCATGTTTCATTTGTATTTGGATTGATACAATCACGCTCCCAAATCGCCTCTAGTCTCTTTAATATCCAGGTGTCATTTGTATTTGGATTGATACCAATCACCTCCCAGATTGCCTTTAGTCTCTTTAATATCGAGTTGTCATTTGTATTGGGATTGATACCAATCACGGTCCCAGATCGCCTCTAGTCTCTTTAATATCCAGTTGTCATTTGTATTTGGAATGATACCATTCACGCTACCAGATCGTCTCTAGTCTCTTTAATATTCATGTTTCATTTATTTTTGGATTGATACAATCACGCTCCCAAATCGCCTCTAGTCTCTTTAATATCCAGGTTTCATTTGTATTTGGATTGATACCAATCACCTCCCATATCGTCTCTAGTCACTTTAATATCCAGTTGTCATTTGTATTTGGATTGATACCAATCACGGTCCCAGATCGCCTCTAGTCTCTTTAATATCCAGGTGTCATTTGTATTTGGATTGATACCAATCACCTCCCAGATTGCCTTTAGTCTCTTTAATATCCAGTTGTCATTTGTATTTGGATTGATACCTATCACGGTCCCAGATCGCCTCTAGTCTCTTTAATATCCAGTTGTCATTTGTATTTGGAATGATACCATTCACGCTACCAGATCGTCTCTAGTCTCTTTAATATCTAGCTGTCATTTGTATTTGGATTGATACCATTCACGCTACCAGATCGTCTCTAGTCTCTTTAATATCCATGTTTCATTTGTATTTGGATTGATACAATCACGCTCCCAAATCGCCTCTAGTCTCTTTAATATCCAGGTGTCATTTGTATTTGGATTGATACCAATCACCTCCCAGATTGCCTTTAGTCTCTTTAATATCGAGTTGTCATTTGTATTGGGATTGATACCAATCACGGTCCCAGATCGCCTCTAGTCTCTTTAATATCCAGTTGTCATTTGTATTTGGAATGATACCATTCACGCTACCAGATCGTATCTAGTCTCTTTAATATTCATGTTTCATTTATTTTTGGATTGATACAATCACGCTCCCAAATCGCCTCTAGTCTCTTTACTATCCAGGTTTCATTTGTATTTGGATTGATACCAATCACCTCCCATATCGTCTCTAGTCACTTTAATATCCAGTTGTCATTTGTATTTGGATTGATACCAATCACGGTCCCAGATCGCCTCTAGTCTCTTTAATATCCAGGTGTCATTTGTATTTGGATTGATACCAATCACCTCCCAGATTGCCTTTAGTCTCTTTAATATCCAGTTGTCATTTGTATTTGGATTGATACCTATCACGGTCCCAGATCGCCTCTAGTCTCTTTAATATCCAGTTGTCATTTGTATTTGGAATGATACCATTCACGCTACCAGATCGTCTCTAGTCTCTTTAATATCTAGCTGTCATTTGTATTTGGATTGATACCATTCACGCTACCAGATCGTCTCTAGTCTCTTTAATATCCATGTTTCATTTGTATTTGGATTGATACAATCACGCTCCCAAATCGCCTCTAGTCTCTTTAATATCCAGGTGTCATTTGTATTTGGAATGCTACCAATCACAGTCCCAGATCGCCTCTAGTCTCTTTAATATCCAGTTGTCATTTGTATTTGGAATGATACCAATCACGGTCCCAGATCGCCTCTAGTCTCTTTAATATCCAGTTGTCATTTGTATTTGGAATGATACCATTCACGCTACCAGATCGTCTCTAGTCTCTTTAATATCTAGCTGTCATTTGTATTTGGATTGATACCATTCACGCTACCAGATCGTCTCTAGTCTCTTTAATATCCATGTTTCATTTGTATTTGGATTGATACAATCACGCTCCCAAATCGCCTCTAGTCTCTTTAATATCCAGGTGTCATTTGTATTTGGATTGATACCAATCACCTCCCAGATTGCCTTTAGTCTCTTTAATATCGAGTTGTCATTTGTATTGGGATTGATACCAATCACGGTCCCAGATCGCCTCTAGTCTCTTTAATATCCAGTTGTCATTTGTATTTGGAATGATACCATTCACGCTACCAGATCGTCTCTAGTCTCTTTAATATTCATGTTTCATTTGTATTTGGATTGATACAATCACGCTCCCAAATCGCCTCTAGTCTCTTTAATATCCAGGTTTCATTTGTATTTGGATTGATACCAATCACCTCCCATATCGTCTCTAGTCACTTTAATATCCAGTTTTCATTTGTATTTGGATTGATACCAATCACGGTCCCAGATCGCCTCTAGTCTCTTTAATATCCAGGTGTCATTTGTATTTGGATTGATACCAATCACCTCCCAGATTGCCTTTAGTCTCTTTAATATCGAGTTGTCATTTGTATTGGGATTGATACCAATCACGGTCCCAGATCGCCTCTAGTCTCTTTAATATCGAGTTGTCATTTGTATTTGGAATGATACCATTCACGCTACCAGATCGTCTCTAGTCTCTTTAATATTCATGTTTCATTTGTATTTGGATTGATACAATCACGCTCCCAAATCGCCTCTAGTCTCTTTAATATCCAGGTTTCATTTGTATTTGGATTGATACCAATCACCTCCCATATCGTCTCTAGTCTCGTTAATGTCCTGTTGTCATTTGTATTCGGATTGATACCAACCAAGGTCCCAGATCGCCTCTAGTCACCTTAATATTCAGTTGTCATTTGTATTTGGATTTATACCAATCACTGTCCCTGTTCGCATCTAGTCCCTTTAATATCCTGCTGTTATTTGTATTTGGATAAATACCAATCACGCTCTCAGATCGCCTCTAGTCACTTTAATATTCTGCTGTCATTTGTATTTGGATTGATACCAATCACGGTCCCAGATCGCATCTAGTCCCTTTAATATCCTGCAGTTATTTGTATTTGGATAAATACCAATCACGCTCTCAGATCGCCTCTAGTCACTTTAATATCCAGTTGTCATTTGTATTTGGATTGATACCAATCACGGTCCGAGATCGCCTCTAGTCTCTTTAATATCCAGTTGTCATTTGTATTTGGAATGATACCATTCACGCTACCAGATCGTCTCTAGTCTCTTTAATATCCATGTTTCATTTGTATTTGGATTGATACAATCACTCTCCCAAATCGCCTCTAGTCTCTTTAATATCCAGGTGTCATTTGTATTTGGATTGATACCAATCACGGTCCCATATCGTCTCTAGTCCTTTAATATTCTGCTGTCATTTGTATTTGGATTGATACCAATCACGGCCCCAAATCGCATCTAGTCCTTTAATATTCTGCTGTCATTTGTATTTGGATTGATACCAATCACGGTCCCAGATCGCATCTAGTCCCTTTAATATCCTGCTGTTATTTGTATTTGGATAAATACCAATCACGCTCTCAGATCGCCTCTAGTCACTTTAATATCCAGTTGTCATTTGTATTTGGATTGATACCAATCACGGTCCGAGATCGCCTCTAGTCTCTTTAATATCCAGTTGTTATTAGGGCTTTCCACCTTTCAGTGGAAAGACCTCTTGTTATTGTTCTGTTTATTCTTATTATTATTAGGGCTTTCCACCTTTCAGTGGAAAGGCCTTTTGTTTTCGTTCTGTTTATTCTTATTAGGGCTTTCCACCTTTCAGTGGAAAGACTTCTTGTTTTCGTTCTGTTTATTCTTATTATTAGGGCTTTCCACCTTTCAGTGGTAAGACCTTTTGTTTTCGTTCTGTTTATTAGGGCTTTCCACCTTTCAGTGGAAAGACCTTTTGTTTTCGTTCTGTTTATTCTTATTATTAGGGCTTTCCACCTTCCAGTGGAAAGACCTATTGTTGTTGTTCGGCAAGATTTTGACTTTATTCTTCTCACCGCCACTTTTCATAGTAAGACTGGTCGCACGGCCTCTAAAGTTTACACAGTGATAGAGCTCATTCTGGAATAGTGCCGCGAAGCTTTTGGGGTCATGACGTCAACCAAGATGGCCGCCAGTGACGTCATGATGAAAATCTTGTTCGCGCTAGATCTCAGACATTTATGGTCGGATTTGAATGAAACTTTCACAGATTGTAAATGTCATGATCTAGTTGTGCAAGAAGGTCATGCGGGGTCATGACGTCATAACGTGATGGCGTCAGAGACGCCAGACGCTTAAAAACTGGAAAAAATCGTCAAAAATACAATTATTGCATGACCATTTTGAAACTTTACCACAATCATGTTTTCATCATCTTCTATCGATCGTGTGAAATCTATTTGATGACGTCATCAAATATGGCGGCCATAGTGGTTTAATTTTAAACAGGCTAAAATAGAAACTTCTAAGTATATTTCGAAAACCGAACCAGCTAGCGCCAACAATGCCCTCATGTATGTGCCACTATGTGACCTTGACCAAGTCTGGAAAAATCAGGTCAACAGGTCAAAGGTCAAGGTCATAGGTAAGCGATAGGTGTAAACACCAATAACCACCTTTATCTCAGTAACGGTTGAAATTGTTATCAAGAACATATGTACCATTTGTAAGGCCTTTTAATTTCCTTTTCAAAAATAAAGTCCACTCAAAACGCAACGTTGGTAAATGGTTGCCATAGGAAGCAAAATACGATGACGTCGCATTCGTCACCATTTGGAGTTATTCAATAGTGAACGCTCGGCCAATCCCGTGTGTATCACGCTTCGATATGTTCAAATTATTGAAGTTTTGTTAGACGGAAGGCAACGGCACAGAAAATAGTGCGCTGATGCTAAGCTGTTTGTTCCTATATTAATATGACCGTCGGCCACACTTGTCGTTGATGATTTGCGTTGCATGTTATTTACAATACAGATGAATGTTTTATCACTGCTTTCATGTATATATACTATAGATAGAGCAAATACCTAAATGACATTGCAAAATATGGATGATAACTTTAATTTTGAATGCAAATTTGTTTCGGTGGGAATCTAAGGCGCGATGACGTAACCAATATGGATACCTTCGATTTACATTCGGATAATGCTGCGAAGCAGTGTACCAGATGTTGAGAATGGGGTTTATTTTGTTTATTGCATTTTCATAGGGTTACATTAAAGCTTTATTGGCATTTAATAAATAACACACATCCAAATAAACCATTTAGTCTACTTTATTTTCAAGAACTATAGACAGACCTAGACAGAAAACGATTATTTTTACACAGGTCAGTTAATATACACTGGCCAAAAGATCTAACTAGACCCCTAATACTATTATAAATAACTCAACCAATTTTCAAGGTATCGTGATAAAATTTTATACACAGCTTTATCAATCAATTATACACAGACTTTGGAAATTTCATAAAAATCCATTGACTAAAAACTAAAAAATTTAACATTTTTAAAACTGACCCACGAAATCAAAAGTCACAGATTTATGAAAAATCAGTCAGTATTTAGTGTGGCCGACGTTTGCTTGTATTACTGAATTTAAACCCCCAGCGGCCTTTTTTGCCACTGACAGTTCCAAGGCGGTAGCCCTATTATCAACCTTTTTGTGTTTGTGATGTCTTATTTGGCCTTTTATACATCTTTAAATGTGTGTTCTTTGTTTCTGTGTGTGTTTGTTGTTGACTGTCGTCCTTGAATGCTGCTTTTCCTGTTCGATTTTTATATCTATATTACACACAGCGGCTAGAGGCAAGTGATTTCAAGTCAGAGACTCTGACTACTCGGCCACGGAATAAATAATGTTAACTCCATGAGACAGAGATGTTTGGCAGTAATACAAGCAAACGGCGGCCACACTAAATACTGACTGATTTTTCATAAATCTGTGACTTTTGATTTCGTGGGTCAGTTTTAAAAATGTTAAAAGTTTTAGTTTTTAGTCAATGGATTTTTATGAAATTTCCATAGTCTGTGTATGTCAAATTTTTTCAAGACTTCATCAAAGATGGCCGCCAGTGACGTCATGATAAAAATCATGTTAGCAGATCTCAAACGTTTATGGTTTGATTTGAATAAAACATTTACAGCTTGTACAGTTCAGGGTCTAGTTGTGACGTCACAATGTTATTAAAAATCCGTTTTCTTTACTGATTGCATTTTTTAAGTTGTTTTGCTCTAAAGTTCATCAGTATCATTGTCTCAGTCGACCCTGACAATGTTAACGTCATGATGTCATCCAAAATGACCGACAATGACGTCATTTAAGAAATCTTGTAATCGCTATATCTCCTTCATTTATTATCGGATTTTGATGCAACTTTCACAGGAATTAGGTTGAGTTGTGCAAGAATGTCATAAATTGTCAAGACGTCATGATAAACATCTGATTAGCTCTAGATCTGAAACATTTATAGTCGGAATTGAATGAAACTTTCACAGCTTGTAGAGTGCAGGGTCTAGTTGTGCAAAAACGTCAAAACATGTCGGTAAGTCATAACGCCATGACGTCAGTGACGTCACAATGTTATTAAAAGTCTGTTTTCTTTACTGATTGCATTTTTTAAGTTGTTTTGCTCTAAAGTTCATCAGTATCATTGTCTCAGTCGACGCTGACAGTGTTAACGTCATGACGTCATCCAAAATCGCCGCCAATGACTTCATTTAAGAAATCTTGTAATCGCTATATCTCCTTCATTTATGGTCGGATTTTGAAAAAAACGTTCACATGTTGTAAATATCGAAGTTTATTTGTGCAATAATGTCAATTGTTGTCATGGTGTCATCAAAGATGGCCGCCAATGGAGTCATAAGGAAAATATTGTGTATATATAAGGAATATATTCTCTATTTAGTATTGGATTCGAATAAAACGTTCACAGAGTGTAGAGTTCAGGGTCCCGTTGTGCAAGAACTTCATACACTATCATGACGTCATGACGTTTGTGAAGTCACAATATTCAGAAAATTGATTTGTTTACCGATTGCATGTTTGAAGTAATTTTCTTGATAAATCAATCAGTGCCATGACGTCATTAAGACAAACATGAACTTACGAATAAAGACACGCTTCAAAGTGGCATGCGGTTTAAGTATAGCGTAAGTAGTGTTAAATAGTTACCCGATTTCGCCATGAGCTGGTGAACATGAAATTACGAGTAAAGACACGCCTTCAAAGCGGCATGCGGCTTAAAAGTCTCCCCGCGCTACGAATCAGTAGTGTTATGTTTACTGGTCCTTTGGGACCAACGAGCCCAATATGGATGCCTTTGAAATAGAATACCGCTTAAGCCGGTGCTAGGGGGCGTGAGAAGTGTTGCTTCTTACATTACTTCTCATTAAAAGACTAAATAAAACCGAGTCTGCTACTTTATTCACTTAGTTACGTTTGTTGCTTCCAAAGGATCACCTGTATCAGTATGTATTAAGTATAGCGTTCAAAGCGGCATGCTGCTTTTAAAAGTGTAACGTAAGTAGCTTTAAATATCCAATTTCGTCATGACCTGGTGAACATGAACTTACAAGTAAAGGCACGCCTTCAAAGCGCCATGCGGCTTAAGTATAGCGTAAGTTGTTAAATTTCCGATTTCGCCATGAGCTAGTGAACATGAAATTACGAGTAAAGACACGCCTCACAAAGCGGAATGCGGGTTAGTATAGGTTAAGTAGCTTTAAATACCCGATTTCGCCATTAGCTGATGAACATGCAATTACAAGTAAAGACACGCCTTCAATGCGGCATGCGATTTAAGTATAGCTTTAAATACCCATGAGCTGGTGAACATGAAATTACGAGTTAAGACACGCATTCAATGCGGCATGCGGCTTAAGTATAGGGCAAGTAACTTTAAATACCCGATTTCGCCATGTACTGGTGCATATGAAATTACGAATAAAGTCATGCCTTCAAAGCGGCATGCGGTTTGGTTTAAGTATAGCTTTAAATACCCATGAGCTGGTGAACATGAAATTCGAATAAATGCACTCCTTCAAAACGGCACGCGGCTTAAGTATAGCGTAAGTAGCTTTAAATACCCGATTTCGCCATGAACTGGTGAACATGAAATTACGGGTAAAGACACGCCTTCAAATCGGTATGCGATTTAAGCACAGGTCAGTAGCTTTAAAGCATAGCACACTAGACTGTGAAGTCTTACATATACATATATCTGTATTAAGGTTAACGACTCTACTTTTACGAAGTCACAACATTAGGTGTAGATACTGGCTGTGAGACGTGGATTGTAGTCGTATATCAGTCAATATCAATTATTCTGAACCTTGTGATAACCTCTGATATGACAGTTATCATGTAAATTTGAAATGCCCGAAAACTATGTCAAGTGTCTATAATCTGTACCTTGGCCTCCTCATGTTGTGGTACAGATATCCCCGTCACATGTGTTATCAATATTCAAGTGATTGCGGGATGTCCATCTGACAGCTGTTATCAATTTCCCTTTGAAGCTATGTTCAAGTTATCAATTCAGCATTTTGCTGCATTAACGGAACAACTCATAATTTGTAATATTAAACATTTAACTTCACGTTTCCGCATATAAACGTGTTATCTCTGTTGCAGGTAATTTAGCTTGCAAAAATAGTACATATTATTACATGTTCATACCTATTGACTATTAACTTGACATTATAGGATGACATTATGGCAATTGTGATAAGCTAGATATTTTTCGAGTGTATTTGTCATTTAAATCATATCTGTATATGTTTCAGTTCTTTCAAGCAATGAGTAAATAGAAATCCTCGTAACAAATTTAAAATATTCATTATAAATTTCACATTTTCTTTTTTTGTTGTTGCCAAGGATGTAATAGGAGAGTGTTTTACTCTCTAACTAGCATGAAGACATGTTGTAATAGGAGAGTATTTTACTCTCTGACTAGTATGAAGAAATGTTGAGGATGTAATAGGAGAGTATTTTACTCTCTCACTATTATGAAGAAATGTTGAGGATTTAATAGGAGAGTATTTTACTCTGATACTAGTATGAAGACATGTTGTAATAGGAGAGTAATTTACTGTCTGAGTAATTTATTCTCTGACTAGTATGAATACATGTTGTGAATGTAATAGGAAAGTATTTTACTCTCAGACTACTATGAAGACATGTTGAGGATGTAATAGGAGAGTATTTTACTCTCTGACTAGTATGAAGACATGCTGTAACAGGAGAGTATTTACTCTCTGATTAGTATGAAGACATGTTGTAATAGGAGAGTAATTTACTGTCTGAGTAATTTATTCTCTGACAAGTATGAATACATGTTGTGAATGTAATAAGAAAGTATTTTACTCTCTGACTACTATGAAGACATGTTGAGGGTGTAATAGGAGAGTATTTTACTATCTGACTAGTATGAAGACATGTTGTAACAGAGTATTTACTCTCTGATTTGATTAGTATGAAGACATGGTGAGGGTGTAATAGGAGAGTATTTTACTATCTTACTAGTATGAAGACATGTTGTAACAGGAGAGTATTTAGACCTTTCAGTGGAAAGACCTTTTGTTTTCGTTCTGTTTATTCTTATTATTATTAGGGCTTTCCACTTTTCAGTGGAAAGACCTTTTGTGTTCGTTCTGTTTATTCTTATTAGGGCTTTCCACTTTTCAGTGGAAATACCTCTTGTTTTCGTTCTGTTTATTCTTATTACTTTTCAGTGGAAAGACCTCTTGTTTTCGTTCTGTTTATTCTTATTAGGGCTTTCCACCTTCCAGTGGAAAGACCTATTGTTGTTGTTCGGCAAGATTTGGACTTTATTCTTCTCACCGCCACTTTTCATAGTAAGACTGGTCGCACGGCCTCTAAAGTTTACACAGTGATAGAGCTCATTCTGGAATAGTGCCGCGAAGCTTTTGGGGTCATGACGTCAACCAAGATGGCCGCCAGTGACGTCATGATGAAAATCTTGTTCGCGCTAGATCTCAGACATTTATGGTCGGATTTGAATAAAACTTACACAGATTGTAAAGGTCATGGTCTAGTTGTGCAAGAAGGTCATACGGGGTCATGACGTCATAACGTGATGGCGTCAGAGACGCCAGACGCTTAAAAACTGGAAAAAAATCGTCAAAAATACAATTATTGCATGACCATTTTGAAACTTTACCACAATCATGTTTTCATCATATTCTATCGATCGTGTGAAAAATATTTGATGACGTCATCAAATATGGCGGCCATAGTGGTTTAATTTTAAACAGGCTAAAATAGAAACTTCTAAGTATATTTCGAAAACCGAACCAGCTAGCGCCAACAATGCTCTTATATATGTGCCACTATGTGACCTTGACCAAGTCTGGGAAAATCAGGTCACCAGGTCAAAGTTCAAGGTCATAGGTAAGCGATATGTGTAAACACCAATAACCACCTATATCTCAGTAACGGTTGAAATTGTTATCAAGAACCTATGTACCATTTGTAAGGCCTTTCAATTTACTTTTCAAAAATAAAGTCCACTTAAAACGCAACGTTGGTAAATTGTTGCCATAGGAACCAAAATCCGATGACGTCAATGACGTACAATTTGAAAAATTGACGTAGACACGTAAAATTTGTCAGTTTTGTAGAAAATATGATTGCAAATACGAACGGGAAGTTTATTTTTAGCTGACTCATTATTGACGTCACAGTAACGTAGAAACGAAAGAAGATTAAAATCGCTTCTGCCCAAGAACTACATGTCCCTTCTTGGTGAATCTTTGTCAAAACAATGTACTTATCTTTTAGTTGTGCCTTGCATTTTTTTGGGTCGCGGCGACATTCAATATGGCCGCCAGTGAATATCTAAGAAATACCTTGTTCACGCTTCTCTTCCTAAAGATTTCCAGTCTGATCATGATGAAACTTCGCCAAATAATGTGCGTATGGGTGGGACGTGGGTCAGACGAATGTATACACGTGAAGATGATACATAGCTCAGACCTAAATATTCAGTGTCGGGCGTAACGCAGTACCCGTCTTGCACGCACATACAGATACGCGAAACCATTATTAGGGCTTTCCACCTTCCAGTGGAAAGACCTATTGTTGTTGTTCGGCAAGATTTTGACTTTATTCTTCTCACCGCCACTTTTCATAGTAAGACTGGTCGCACGGCCTCTAAAGTTTACACAGTGATAGAGCTCATTCTGGAATAGTGCCGCGAAGCTTTTGGGGTCATGACGTCAACCAAGATGGCCGCCAGTGACGTCATGATGAAAATCTTGTTCGCGCTAGATCTCAGACATTTATGGTCGGATTTGAATGAAACTTTCACAGATTGTAAAGGTCATGGTCTAGTTGTGCGAGAAGGTCAAACAGGGTCATGACGTCATAACGTGATGGCGTCAGAGACGCCAGACGCTTAAAAATTGGGAAAAAATCGTCAAAAATACAATTATTGCATGACCATTTTGAAACTTTACCACAATCATGTTTTCATCATCTTCTATCGATCGTGTAAAAAATATTTGATGACGTCATCAAATATGGCGGCCATAGTGGTTTAATTTTAAACAGGCTAAAATAGAAACTTCTAAGTATATTTCGAAAACCGAACCAGCTAGCGCCAACAATGCTCTTATATATGTGCCACTATGTGACTTTGACCAAGTCTGGGAAAATCAGGTCACCAGGTCAAAGGTCAAGGTCATAGGTAAGCGATAGGTGTAAACACCAATTACCACCTATATCTCAGTAACGGTTGAAATTGTTATCAAGAACATATGTACCATTTGTAAGGCCTTTCAATTTACTTTTCAAAAATAAAGTCCACTCAAAACGCAACGTTGGTAAATTGTTGCCATAGGAACCAAAATACGATGACGTCAATGACGTACAATTTGAAAAATTGACGTAGACACTTAAAATTTGTCAGTTTTGTAGAACATATGATTGCAAATACGAACGGGAAGTTTATTTTTAGCTGACGTCATTATTGACGTGACAGTAACGTAGAAACGAAAGAAGATTAAAATCGCTTCTGCCCAAGAACTACATGTCCCTTCTTGGTGAATCTTTGTCAAAACAATGTACTTATCTTGTAGTTGTGCCTTGCTATTTTTTGGGTCGCGGCGACATTTAATATGGCCGCCAGTGAATATCTAAGAAATACCTTGTTCACGCTTCTCTTCCTAAAGATTTCCAGTCTGATAATGATGAAACTTCGCCAAATAATGTGCGTATGGGTGGGACGTGGGTCAGACGAATGTATACACGTGAAGATGATACATAGCTCAGACCTAAATATTCAGTGTCGGGCGTAACGCAGTACCCGTCTTGCACGCACATACAGATACGCGAAACCATTATTAGGGCTTTCCACCTTCCAGTGGAAAGACCTATTGTTGTTGTTCGGCAAGATTTTGACTTTATTCTTCTCACCGCCACTTTTCATAGTAAGACTGGTCGCACGGCCTCTAAAGTTTACACAGTGATAGAGCTCATTCTGGAATAGTGCCGCGAAGCTTTTGGGGTCATGACGTCAACCAAGATGGCCGCCAGTGACGTCATGATGAAAATCTTGTTCGCGCTAGATCTCAGACATTTATGGTCGGATTTGAATGAAACTTTCACAGATTGTAAAGGTCATGGTCTAGTTATTATTCTTTTTCTTCTTCTTCTTCTCGGGAGGACTTTTGATAGTAAGACTGGTCGCACGGCCTCTAAATTTTACACAGTGATAGAACTCAGGCTGGAATAGTGTCCCGAAGCTTTTGGGGTCATGACGTCATCCAAGATGGCCGCCAGTGACGTCATAAGACAAATCTTGTAATCGCTAGATCTCAAACATTTATAGTCGGATTTGAATGATTCTTTCCCAGATTGTAGGGCTCAGGGTCTAGTTGTGCAAGAACGTACAAACGTGTCTCTATGTAATAACGTCTTGACGTCAGTGACGTCACAATGTAACGAAAATTCCTTTTTTTTTTTCAATGATTGCATTTTTCATGTTTTTTACTGTAAAATTCATGACATCATTCAAAATGGCCGCCAATGACGTCAGTTAAGAATCTTGTAATCGCTATATCTCCTTCATTTATGATCGGATTTTGATGCAACTTTCATATCCTGTAGGGAATGAGGTTGAGTTGTGGAACAATGTCGAAAATTGTCATGACGTCATCCAAGATGGTCGCCAGTGACGTCATGATACAAATTTTGTTAGCGCTAGATCTCAAACATTTACCGTCGGATTTAAATGAATCTTTCACAGATTGTCGAGTTTAGGGTCTTGTTGTGCGTGAATGTCAAAACGTGTCTCTACGTCATAGCCTTCTGACGTCAGTGACGTCACAATGTTATGAAAAATCCGTTTTTTTTCTTTAATTGTATTTTTTAAGGAATTTTATTGTCAAATCAGTCAGTGTCATCACCATAGTCGACGCTGACAGTTTTAACGTCATGACGTCATTCAAAATGGCCGCCAATGACGTCATTTAAGAAATATTGTAATCGCTATATCTCCTTCATTTATGATCGGATTTTGATGCAACTTTCACAGCCTGTAGGGAATTAGGTTGAGTTTTGAAAGAATGTCAAGAATTGTCATGACGTCATCCAAGATGGCCGCTAGTGACGTCATGATATAAGTTTTGTTTTTGCTATATCTGCAATATTTATAGCCGGATTTCAATTAATCTTTAACAGATTGTAGAGTTCAGGGTCTAGTTGTGCAAGAATGTAAAAACGTGTCTCTAGGTTATAACGTCTTGACGTCAGTGACGTCATAATGTTATGAAAATCCTTCGATTACATTTTTGAAGTTTATTTTTGAACAATCCTTCAATGTCACTGTCTCATTCGACGCTGACAGTTTTAAAGTCATGACGTCATCCAAAATGGCCGCCAAAGACGTCATTATAGAAATATTGTAATCGCTATATCTCCTTCATTTATCATCGGATCTTGATAAAACTTTCACAGGAACTCTACATTCAACGTCTAGTAGTGCAATAATGTCGAAGTTTGTTATGTCGTCATCAAAGATGGCCGCCAGTGACGTCATAAAGGAAATCTTGTTAAGACTATATCTTCTCTATTTATTATCGGATTTGAACGAAACTTTCACAGATTGTAGAGTACGGGATCTGGATGTACAGACGTCATACGGTATCCCGACGTCATGACGTCAGTGACGTCAAAATATTCAAAAAATCAATTTTTTTACTGATTGCATTTTCGAAGTTACTTTCTTGATATATCAATCAGTTTCATAAACTTAGACAACTCTGACAGTTGTGACGTCATGACGCCATTAAAAACAGGAAAGCCCGTTTGATCAGGTTCTGATCAAAATCTAGTTATTATTATTATTATTATTATTCCTCTTCTTCTTCTCGCCGCCACTTTTCATAGTATGACTGGTCTCACGGCCTTTTAATTTGACACAATGATATAGCTCAAGCTAACTTAGTGTCCCGAAACTTTTGGGGTCATGACGTCATTCAAGATGGCAGCCACTGGTGTTTGTAGGCAAATATTGTTATCGCTGTATCTCATGCATTTACAATGCGATTTGATTGAAACTTTCACAGATTGTAGGGTTCAGGGTCCAGGATTGCAAGAACGTAAAAACGTGTCTCTATGTCTTAACGTATTGACGTCAGTGACGTCACGAGGTTATGAAAAGTCGTTTTTTTTCAGTTATAGCATTTTTCTTGTTTTTTTACTGTAAAATCCATCAGTGTTCATTGTTTCAGTCGACGCTGACAGTTTTAACGTCATGACGTCATTCAAAATGGCCGCCAATGACGTCATTTAAGAAGTCTTGTAATTGCTATATCTCCTTCATTTATCATTAGATTTTGATGCAACTTTCACAGCCTGTAGGGAATTAGATTGGGTTGTGCAATAATGTTGAACATTGTCATGACGTCATCAAAGATGGCCGCCAGTGACGTCATGATACTAATTTTGTTAGCACTAGATCTCAAATATTTATTGTCGGATTTGAATGAAACTTTCACAGAATGTAGAGTTCAGGTTCTGGTTGTGCAAGAATTTAAGAACGTGTCTCTAGGTAATAACGTCTTGACGTCAGTGACGTCATAATGTTATGAAAATTAGTTTTTTTCACTGCTTACATTTTTGAAGTTATTTTACTGCATAATCCATCAATGTCATTTTCTCAGTCGACTCTGACAGTTTCAACGTCATGACGTCATCCAAAATGGCCGCAAATGACGTCATTTAAGAAATCTTGTATTCGCCATATCTCCTTCATTTATCATCGGAGTTTGATAACACTTTCTCAGTTTGTAGATATCAACGTCTAGTTGTGCAATAATGTGGAATGTTGTCATGTCGTCATCAAAGATGGCCGCCAGTGACGTCATAAATGAACTCTTGTTTTGTCTATATCTTCTCTATCTATTACCGGATTTGAATAAAACTTTCACAGATTGTAGAGTTCAGAGTCCGGTTGTGAAAGAACGTCATACGGTATCCCGACGTCATGACGTCAAAATATTCAGAAATTCGTTTTTTTCACTGATTGCATATTCGAAATTATTTTCGTGATAAATCAATCAGTGTCTTCATCTTCGACAACACTGACAGTTGTGACGTCATGACAGGAAAGCCCGTTTGATCAGGTCTCTGATCAAAATCTAGTTCTTCTTCTTCTTCTTCTTTTTAGCTCCACTTTTCATAGAAATATTGGTCGCATCGTGTCAAAATTTTACACATCAGTATAGCTCAGGCTGGAATAGTGCCCCGAAGCTTTTGGGGTGATGACGTCATCCAAGGTAGACGCCAGTGACGTCATGATAAAAATCTTGTTAGCGCTAGATCTCAAACATTTATGGTCGGATTTTAATGAAACTTTCACAGATTGTCAAGTTTAGAGTCTAGTTGTGCAAGAACATAAAATGACGTCATCACTTCATTAAATGTGACGTCGGCCTTTGACGTCTTAAGTCGTAAAAGGTCACTTTTGTGCAGATTGTATGTTTCGACCAGTTTTGCCTGTAAATCAATCACGGTCATTTTCTTTAACGTCACTCACTGATCATTGTGACGTCATCACGTCATGCAGTATGACTTTCCATTTTTTCCTATATAACTATGTAAAAATGGAAATTCTTCTTATAACCGTTTCTCGTTATCACATGTTGCGCAAGATCATACTTTGGATGGTTTACTTTTTTGGGTTTATCGCTGTTGGGCAACATCATACTGCGGATGGTTAAAATGTTTAGGTTGATCACGTTTTGTGTTATGTGCCACAGTTGTTTACACGACGTCACCAACAGACACAGTGTCTACGTGCGCAGCTTTTTCCACTGAAATGACAAAAGCTGCGCAGTAAAACTTTTATGTTTTTTCGGCGCTTATGAACGATTTCTCGTAATTGTTTTTTTTTTTTTTTTTTTTTTTTGTTTTCTTCTAGGTCAGTGCTGCGGATGAAGGAGGGCGAGGGGGGGGGGGGGGATTTCGGGTTACTTTGTCGTTGTGATATGGTGTTGCGGAGAGAGGGCGGTCCCTTTCTAACTTTTCTCCGTCAGTTTTACAGTAAATCGATCAAGGCTTCCGTCCAAGGCAGTTGCAAATTGTATACAATGTGCCGGGGGTATATAGTTTCTTGAACGGTCTGAAATTATGACATACATCAATAAATTGCATGTTGAATGATTATACAATATGTATGCAATGCGCCGGGGGTATGTGGTTTCTTTAACGGTCTTAAATTACGACATACATCAATAAATTGCATGTTGAATGATTATATTCGTCAACACATTTTTAACTGTAACATTGTACGGAGGGTGGGGGCGGGACATTAACAAGCCATTAACAAGCCAATGAATTTACGTTTTATCTGACTGGCGCAAACAATTTTTGTCTCGCATTCTTCGACGAAAACAATAAATATGTGTTACGTCTGCGGTGTCGTTAGCGGTGAGGGCGGCGCGACGGCGAAGGCCTGCCACGTCAAATATTCAAGTTTTGCGTTTAGGTCACCGTATCAGGCAATGTATACTATGGAGACTTCAAACATCGGGTATACACGCAGATGATCAAGCAAATGTTGGTGATGTAACTCAACGTAGATGTAGCAGCTCAGCATGAATTGAATTGAATTGGATTTTACAGTCGCACCAACAGCTAAGGTCATATGGCAACTTTCCATTTTCCATTGTTGGAGAAAGACCCCAAGTGCCCCTCCGGGCAAATTTCGTGCACGGGCGGGCGCCTGGGTAGAACCACCGA